>CAUYSK010031397.1:0-72539 GCA_963575035.1 Avahi laniger
ATTGTAAGCCAGGTATGGTTGAGCTCACCTGTAGTCCCAGCTACTCAGGAGGCTAAGGCAGGAGAATCGCTTGAGCCCAGAAGTTTGAAGTTTGAAGTTGCAGTGAGCTATGATGATGCCACGGCACTCTAGCCCGGGTGACAGAGGGAGATTCTATCTCTAAAAAAAAAGCAAAAGAAGGTGAATTTTATAGCTTGTGAATTATATCTCAATTTTTTTAAAACAAAACTCTCTTTAAGAACACATTTGTACTAGCGCTTACATCCCCCTCAATAGTCTTTGATGATTGTGACAATAGCAACTTCTGTTAATGATTTTTTCTTTTCCTCTGGTAAAACTCGCAAGAGGAAAAATTCTACCCCTTTCTAAATAGCTCGCTAGAGTGACCAGAATGGTGTCTAATAAATTCTTTTTTATAATGAAAAGGCAAGAAGCTTCTTTTATAGTTTAGGGCATCTGTTGAAGAGGAGGATTGTCACACAATCATGTTCTTGTCTTAAAGAGGGATTTAAACAGTTCCTCTGATCTTTTAAATATTCAAAAAGATTATTTTTGAAACGGACGTTTAAATGGAGAAAGTAGGATTTAAGAAGTTGCAGCTTCAAAGCTCATTCATGGAGCCATATAGAAGTTTATAAAACACTATCACATAATAAAATTAAAGTGTTCCTACCAATTATAAGGGGATTCCTTTGTGACTAAAAGAATTTCTTGCACTGTTCAAGCATATTTTGGTGGACTAAGGAGAAACACAAAAATATTTCACATGTTGATTTTATTTTACAGGAGTGAAAATGCCTTTTGGGTTTTAATTCATGGGGATTTTTAAAAATCAAGGAAATACGTATGAATGTGCTTTGCTCCCTCTACAGAAATGTGACATATAAATTCAAAACGTTATTATCTAAATTCAATAAAAGTTTATGGAAATGATGTAAAATTACCTGGTGAATTCTAGTTTATGCACAAGTTACCTGCACAAAACATTTTTCACTCACTCCGTAAAAGGGTTACAGCCCTGTTTCTTTTCATTTATGTGAGCTCAAAATGAAATGAACCCACCCCAGGTGAGGAGGCGATGAGCGCAGGTCTTGGGAGAAGGGTCGCTTGGCAGTTACACCCATGGCTCCCATCTCGTGTCCTTCACCTCACCTCCCCACACTCTGAAACAAGTCTTTTTTTATTCTAAATTGCTGCGTGAGAAGTTTTACTTATACAATTTTAGCAAGCGAAGAATGAGCAAATTGTGTTCTAGGCTCGTCTCCCCACCCCCCAACCTTTTAACAGAACCCACTTGTTGGACGGTGGCTTTCTTGAGGCAAAGGAGAGCAGAGGGGCAGGTGCTACCGCCTTCCCTGCTGGCTCCGGGGTCGGGGCCCTGGAATCTTCTCTGAGCAATAACGTGCTTGCAGTGGGCTCTGCCAACGGAGTCCTGTGGGGCTGGGTTATCAGAAAAAAGGCCCAGAGATGTCCCTACGGCAGCGCACAGGAGTCTCCCTGACCAGGGGGCCCCTGGCCTGCGCCACGCAGACCCCACCCCTTCCCCAAGCCCCGCCCCCCTCAGTTGCTTTGCAGCAGCGCACTCGGGCGTTTCACTGGGGGGCTCCAGGCGGCAAGGCCCACGCTGGGTTTGTACCCACTACCGTGGGCCATGGGAAAGGGCGGATTTTTCTTTACTAACCCAGCTGCACTTCCTCCCCAGCCCCAGCGCCTTTGCTCGGTTTGCTTTCTTCGGTGAACTACAACCACCGGATTTATATGTTATAAAAGGGCAGCAAGTGACAAACCTACAGAAATTGGCACCCTCCCCCGCTTTTTGCCTTGGCAGGAAGTTTCGCACTCACTCAACTGGCCCCAAAGGAGCTTCCTCTTTCAGATGCGAGACCACCTGCTCGCTCTGGGATCCCTCCACCGGACATAACCGGGCCCTCCCTGGGCTGGCCTCGAACGGAAAAATGACTCATTTGCAGATATATATATATTGCAGATTGTCCATCAATAGCAACAGATAAAACCACCGTGGGGGCTGTCCCTGGGCTTAGGCACAACAGTGAGTTACTGGTTTCCCAGGAGCTTTATCTGAAAGCCACTTTCCTGGGAGCGGGCGGCGGGGAGGGAGGCCAGCTGGAGCGAGAGCGCTCACAGCTTTTGCACACAGGCTCCTCCGTTGGGTGGCTGGGTCTGGTTTTATTTTGGCCTTGTCAAATTCTGGCTAGAGCTTGTGCTACTATTGCCAGGCCATTCGTTATGCCCATAAAATGATAATGCTAGCAATAATAGCAACGAATAGTAATAGCAACAATAGGTTCCATTTACTCGGTGCTCACCACGTGCCCACTAACTGGGCTAAATGTTCAACCTAACTTTTCTCATTTAATCCTCATAAACTCCTAGAGGTTAAACAACCTCCCTAAACCCAAGCTAGCCAGGAGGTTTTGTGTGAATCGAAAACCCACGGAGGACTCTGTTCTTGTGCATATGGCCTGGGCCCCTGAGAAAAAGGCAATATTTTCAAATCTCCAGAGAACTTTTAAAAGGCTGTTGACACCCCAGGCCCTGGAGGCTGGGATGTCACTGAAGGGCTGTAATTTTTAGTAAGGTCCTATGCACAGATAGACGGCAGAGCAATAGACCCACCTCTTCAAGTCAACGGCTAAGGGAAATGTCACTTTCTCTCAAATACAGTAGTAGAAAATTATGAAATTGATTAATTGATATCAGAGCAAAGCAGAGTCTACCTTTCACATAGTAGACACTTAAAATCATTTTGTTAACTAGAACCCTCGTTTTGCTACACTTACCTCTTTTATGCTTAGTAGACCCTTTTGCCCTCTTTTTAAGGGAAGCATTTTCCAAGTTTATTTTCTTTGTGACATCTCAAGTGTTTGAGCCATAGATTTTCAGGTCATGTAAATTGTACCTGGAAAAACTATTTCTAATTTCTTTTTCTCTATCATCTTGATGTTTAAAACATTCCTTGGAGCCAAAATAATTCAGGTATTTTGTTAACTATCATAATAATGTTAACCATAAATCAGCAGTAAATTATTTCCCCAGGGCTGGAACATTTGTTGATTTCAAAGCCTAAACAGTTCCCAAGAAAATTTGCAAATTAATATTAGCAGAGTCCTTAAATTCTTTTTAGAAACAGGTACTGAATGAATCCTAAATATAACATAAAGAGTAGAAAGTAAAACAGGACAACCCCTCATCAGATTTTATTTTAAACAGAATCCAGATATAAGATTTCCACTTGGGAGTCTTCCACAACACACCCTGGCTTCTGGGCCCCCACTGCATGCAACAACGTGGATGAATTCCAAAAGCATGCTGAGTGAAAGAAACCAGACACAACAATACATATTCCATTTATAAGAAATCTAAAACAGGCAAACCAATCCAAAGAAACATAAATCAGGATGTGTTCCCTGTGGGTCAGGGGTGGGGGATTGACAAGAAGTAGCATAAAGGAATCTTCTGGGATGAATGAAATGTTCTACCTCTTGTTTTAGGTGGTGGTTGCACAGGTGTATGTATCAAAATTCAACTTCTAAGATCTTTGCATTTTACTGTAGGTTTAGAAAGTTTAAAATAAAATTTAAAGAAAAGCAAAAGAATCCAAGAGTCCCTTACATTGCTATTAAATGTGTGCCTGAATAAACTTTACAGGCTTTGGAGTTAGAAGGCCTGAGTTTGAATTCCAGTCCACCCTTGAGGCTGTAGGACCTGGGGCAAGTTAGTTAACTTTTCTTAGCCTCAGTTGTCCTACCTATAACCAGGGGTGAAAACAGTACTTAGCTCATAAGGGCCTGATGCCTACAAAGCTCTTAGTAAGTGACAAACAAGTATTACATTCCTCTTCTTCCCTAATTTTAGGGGCATTTATTGAAGTCCCCCCATCCACTTCCTATCGTCACCATTCATACCTTCCCGTGACCTCACCTCCATTCTGTCCCTTGTTTCTCAGAGGCTCTGCCCGCTGATCCCTGGGCCCTCAGTCTCATCGGTCTGGCACAGTCGCCTGTGTCTCCCAGGAGCGCTGGGTTCAGGCCCTGCCATCTCGCGCCTGGACATCTTCTGGGGTTTCTTGTAGGTTCCCCTGCCGGTAGGCTCCGTTGCCCACCACCCAGCTTCCTGCAAACTGCTGCACTCAGAATGCTCCTCCTGGTAGCCAGGCCTCATCTGCTTCCTTCCCCAGCCACTCTCTCCTGGGATTCTCGTGGCGCCAGTGCACACTCAGCCTTGCCCAGCCCCGCGTCCTCGTTCACAGTAGTCTCCTCACCCGAAACAGAGCCTCCGCCATTGCTGCCGGGAGTCAGGGTCCAGGAAGCCTTCCCTGATCCTCCTTCCGCCTGCAGCGTCTCCTCCCTTATCTGCACACTCTAGCTTTGTCTTTAATTCAACTCTGCATCGTTCAGTGCGTATAAATCCTTGTTTGGTAGTTGTTTTTGACAAGTGTTATCTTCATGTCGTTCCAAGAATGAAAGGACCTTTTTAATATGCTTCTGTATTCCCTCATTGTCATGCACCTAGGAAGTCCTCAGCAAATATTTGCTGAAGGTCTCTTATTATTTTTACGATTTCAAAGCCCTTTCACGCAGTCTCCACAGATCCTCACAGCAACGCTTGGTGGAGCCGAGGGCAGGTATTACCGTCTGCCTCCCGCACATGAGGGAACCGAGCAGCGGGGTGCCTACGGAGCGCACAGCTGCATGAGCCAGGCCGGGCCTTCTGTCTCCTTCCCTCCCTCCCCGGCACAGTGAGCCAGGACACCGCCGCTGTCCACTGGCAGCTCAGGAGGCGGCGCTGAGGCTAACAGCACTAAGTTACCGTTGTGAAAAAGGAGCATGTCATTTGGTCCGTTTGTGCTGCTGTAACAGAACACCACAGACTGGGTAATTTATAAGGAAGAGAAATTTCTCCCTCTCAGTTCTGGAGGCGAGAGTGTGAGAACAAGGGGTCAGCAGGGCCTCACTCCCTGGGAAGGCTCTGGGGAAGATCTGTCCCGACGCTCCCCGCAGCGGCTGGCAGCGGATTGGATGTGGCAGCACGACTCGTCCTCGCACGGCCTCTGGGGCGAGCATGTCTGCGTCCAAACTTCCCCTTTGAAAGGGATTCGGGGCCCGCCCTACCCCACTGCGACCTCATATTAACTAATTATATCTGCAGATAATCCCATTTCCAAATTAGGTCACATACTGAGGTACTGGGGGTGAGGACTCAACAGGAACTTCTGGGGGCCACAATCCAACCTGTAACAGTGTTCCTCATATTTCAGTCATCTTTAGACCACCTTTGTTGTTGTTCTTGTGAACAATATGCTACCTATACTATTATTTGCTATTAGCTCTTATTTTTTTTTTTAACCTAATACCATAATACTCTATACCTGTGGTCCTCATACTCCAGGTCCTAGGCCTGTTAGGAACCGGGCCTCCTGGTGGAAGGTGAGCAGTGAGCAAGGAAGCTTCATCTGTATTTACAGCCGCTCCCCATTGCTCACATCACCATTTAAGCTCCGTCTCCTGCCAGATCGGCAGCACCATTAGAGTCTCATAGTAGCACAAACCCTACTGTAAACTGCACATCTGAGGGATCTAGGTTGTGGCTCCTTGTGAGAATCTAGTGCCTGATGATCTGCGGTGGAGCTGAGGTGGTGATGCTTGCACTGGGGAGTGGCTGCAAATACAGATCATCATTAGCGGAGAGGTTTGACTGTACAATAAATGTAATCCACATGAATCATCCCAAAACTATCCTCCCCCCTTCCCCCCCATCCATGGAAAAATTGTCTTCCATGAAACTGGTCCCTGGTGCCAAAACTGTTGGAGACCACTGCTCTATACCATAACAGAAAACCAACATCACATAGCATAAGGAAGTTAATGGTAAACATAATATATATAATACATTTAAAAACATAAATAACCTAACATAATAAGCATAAAAACATAACTATTAAAATATGTATTTGTCAGTGTACTACCCCAAATCATTTTCTTGTCCTCTGTGGCTGAAAACTCCCTTTGGAAAACACTATATTTAATCTTAATGGGGCCTGGGAGGCATTTCTAGAAATGACATCAGAGGCCAAGACGGCACTGTCAACACAAGAATTCCAGGCCCTTTGATAGGGTGGGAACAGAGAGGGGCTGTGGTCTGCCGGGGCTTGGGAGGGGAGAGTATAAGTACTCTACTGACCCAGATCACAGATCAGAGGATCAGAGAGTGACCTTATAAACCAGATTTTACAGAAGAGGAAAATTAGACCAAAAGAGGTGAAGGCCTGTCAGCACCAGGGCAAAGGCTGGAGCCCGACCCCTTGGCTTTCCACTCCCACTTTGGTTTAGTTCACCCTTTGATTCTCTCGAGCCCTCAACACCCAGGGCTGGAGGAAGCATCCACAGTATGCATTCTTTGCACCCCACAGTAGATTAAAGATGAGACTTGCACTGACAAACTCTGGGCAATGATGCATCTTTCTGAGCTAATTTTGGTGTCCTCGAACTGTTTGCTGAAGAGAATTCTGTGTTGTTTTTTGGTTGGCAGCTTTTTTTTTTTTGAGACAGAGTCTTGCTTTGTTGCCTGGACTAGAGTGAGTGCTGTGGAGTCAACCTAGCTCACAGCAACCTCAAACTCCTGGCTGGGTTCAAGCGATCCTCCTGGCTTAGCCTCCCAAGTAGCTGGGACTACAGGTGCGAGCCACCACACTTGGCTAATTTTTTGTTTCTATTTTTAGTTGACTGGATAATTCTTTTTTCTGTTTTTAGTAGAACGGGATCTCGCTCTTGCTCAGGCTGGACTCGAACTCCTGAGCTCAAGCGATCCTCCTGCCTCGGCCTCGCAGAGTGCTAGGATTACAGGCGTGAGCCATTGTGCCCAGCCGGCAGCTTTCATTTTTTGAAAATATAGTAGTTGCATATAGTTAAAATTCACACAATGCTAAAGGTGTGTGGTGAAAGTTTTCTTCCTGGTCCTAACTTACGACACCTGAAATCCCCTCCTTACAGGCACCCGCTGTTACTGTTTCCTGTGCATCTTTCTAGAGATATGAAGGTGGAGTTACTAGCATAGACATAGGCACCAATGAAATAGCTGAAACATATTTTACTGGAATTATATAACTTTTGGGAACAACCCCTCAATCTCCACTGATTCAGTGTTTCTACCCTGACCCCTATTTAACTCATTTTCTGTATTTTCTCTTTCTCTTTTAATTAAATTTTAGTTCTTTTACATTTCTGGGTTAAGAATACAGAATAGGAGTAAGGTGGGCAGCTCGAGCCACCGCCACTGGCTTGTAAAGGAGATTCTGGCTGGCACATGCTAGGGGCTCAGTAAATCTTGTCAGAGTAAGAGTGTGGGAAAGGAAAGAGGTGGATAGTAACATTCATTCAGCAACGACTATTTGACAGGCACTTTAAAATATAACCTCATAAAGTGAGTCTCTTTATTTCCAGTGTGGGGAAGGTGCCCAGGCGTGAGGGAGGTTATGTAACTTGCGAGATCCCAGCCGGTCCGATTCCAAAGCCCGTGCTCTCTTGCCTGCACCTCCCTTCCGGGTGGGGAACTGTGGTGGGTCAGCTCTGGAGCTGTTTCTGCTCGGGAGAACAAAGGTACGTGGTATCAGACAGGTCTGGTTCCTTGCAAGCTGAGCTTCCTCTTTATCTCTGCGGTTCTCCTGCAGCTGCACCTAGTCTAGGAGGCCATGAGAGCACACTGAGTGCCCGAGTCATCACAGGAGAGAGATGGGGACAGAACAGGAAACCAGCACCGGACGCAGTCAGAAGGTGCGAGAGGTCGCCTTCGGGGCACGTGGGATTCGAACCTGAGCCAAGGGAGAAAAGAAGTTCAGGAAGGAGGGCTGACGCATGGAATGCTATGGAGGCCTGAAGATCAGCTTCTAGAAGATGCTGTTGGTTCTGATGACTGCTGATCTTTGAGTGAGTGGATTCAGTGAAGTGGTAGAAGGGAAGGCAGATTGTGCGTGTGCGTGACAGAGAGAGAGAGAGAGGAGAGAGAGGAGAGAAGGGCACTTAACGTTGATGTTCGCCTTGAGCCTTGTTTTCGGGCTACTGCAACTTTATGAGGTTAGATTTACCAGGCCGTTATTCTGAAGCCTGGCATTTCTCCCAAGAGTGCCAGTTCTGCCTAATGAGGGCAACTCAAGTGAATCCACAGGAAAGAAAAAGGAAAGTGACATTTTAATTTTATCCAGCCTGAAACACAACCATACGCAAGGAATGTGCCTGTGATTCTGAATCATAAATGAATCAATGCCTTATTTTATGGAATAGAAATGTGCTGTGCCCAAATTGGCTGTGAAGTGAATAAACATTATTTTTCCACTGAATTCAGCTATAAAATGACTGGAGATCTTTCCATGGGGATTAAGAAAAAAGGAAAGGAAAGAAAAACAGAGAAACCTACTGCCAGAAGGAAGAGGAGACATAACTACAGCGCTGTCTGTGGCTGGCTTCAGAAGTACAGAGGTGACTCCATGCTTTCTGGGACGGATCTGTGTCGTTTTCTTCCAAGTAGCCCAGACTGTTTTCCCTTCGAGGGGCTATTAAGCCCAGTGGAGCTGCATGCGATATTTTGTTTACCTGAGGTCCATTTAATACAAAGCCGAACATTCTTTAGGGTCAAGGGTTTTGGTTGCATAAACTCAGTAATTTCCTACCTTGTCAATTAGTGAATTCACAATTTCGCATATCAAGTTTACCAGGACTGGGGGTGGTGCTTCAGCATGTGGGCTTCAAGCCATGCAGACCTGAGTTTGAAACCCAGCTCTGCCCCTCAGCAGCTACATGAGCTTGGATCTATTAAAGCGTCTGGGTTTCAGTTTCCACAGCTATATGATGGGGATGATAATATGCCTCTCAGGAGATTACAGAAAGGATTAAATGAAAGTACATGTGTATATACACACACACACATACACGCACATATGTGTGTGTGTATATACACATAATGTGTTCCACACTTTGTGCTGAACACTTACTGGGTAAATATTCAGCAGGGGTAGTAATTACTGTGATGATGGTGATGACGATGCCATAACAATAATGATACAAATATAGAATCCTGTCCCAGTAGATTACCTTTTTTATTCATTAACCATAAAATGAAAATGAGCCAACAAAGGAGAAGCAGCAGCCCTAAATGTTCTGCCACCAAAATCTATTTTTATTACTCAAAGGCACTCAATTTTCACAGCTTTCTAGAATCTCAAGCCTTTTGCATTTGTAGTTCTAAAAGAATTTTTCCCCCAATTGGAAGGCCAAGATTTTTTTTTTTAAATCTACGGATAAGAAATGCTACCATATGCTCAAGAACCTCCGCCTTCAGCAAGTCACATCACCACCCAAGAATGTACCGCCCAGGGTGTCTCGTTACTTTGATGGCTAAACAAAACGTGGCCAGAACTGCGGAATGTGCGTGCTGGCCCAGTGCACTCGCACATGTGATCATCACCCAAGTCAATCTTTCCCAGACAGTGACAGGAGGTGTAAGAGGAAGGGCTTGGAACCCCAGAGGGCTTGAATCCTGGCAAGGTTGCTCTTCTGAGCTGGAGGACCTTGGGTAAGTTACTTAACCTTTCTGTGCCTGTCTCCTCACCTGTAAACTGGGGGGAGATTATGCCTCTCTTACCGAGCTCGTTCTAGGGGTTAGAAGAAGATGTAAAGGAGCTGGTGCGCACAGCATGTTGGTGATTCTTCTCTTTCCCTTTTCAGGACACTCAGTAATACCTTCACCAGTAATTCAGACTACGGAATTCCCTGCATTTTCAACACTGGCGGAGAGAGACACTAGCACACGTATCCAAATTGCACACAAAGCCTGAATTATGTGGAGAGAAACTCTTCTATTCAGAATGGAAGGAGATCTGTTCTGGGTATAGTAACTTAACTACGTTGTCAATAACTAAGCCTCAAAGACTAGTCATAGAGTGCAATGTATTAATGCCAGACTGCCCATTATTTAATCTGTAATCACCACCTTCCACTCGTTCCTTGCCTTTAGACCCCCGCCACCAGGATGGATTTCAGGCTCCATCACTAAATCAAGTATCCTTCATTTTCTTGTCTGCCTCTCTGCCTCCTGCCCACGTGGTCTGGCAAAGCCATCCTTGGTTGCCTGTCTGCTTTCTCTTGCTTGTGCCCCGGGCAGCTGAATGTTGCTGGGCCGAGTCACACAACCTGGCCAAGTAGTTTCAGCTTCTTTTAGCTCATGAGCTCACACTTCCCTGTGGACGCTGGACCTTGGCTGGTAATCTTACCATCTTTCCATAATGAGGTCACTCTCGCCTTCCTGACACGACCATTCATGCTGTCTCTTCTCGAACTTCCCACATTCCCCTCCTGCCTCCTAGAAGGTGATCTTGCTTTATTCCTTACTCGGAAAATAGAAGCTGTCATGGCGACTCCCTCATCTTTCCATTTCCAAATCCACAAAGCTCCCTGCACCTGCAGTCGCCCCAGGATCTCCTTCCGGCTATGACAGACCAGTTGCCCTGCCTACGTAGGCCTGTCTCCCTACGGTGCTCCATCAAAGTGGTTTTCCAACCTTAATGTGAATGTGAGTTGCCTGGGGGGCTTGTTACAATGCAGAGTCTTCCTCTCAGGTCTGGGCAGGGGCCTGAGATCCTGCATCTCTAACGAGCTCCCAGGTGATGCCAATGATTTGAGCAGCAAGACTGCGTTCCCATCCCTTCTTTCTTTTTCAGGTCATTTTCATCATCGTAAGTAGGCTCTAGCAATCTTCCATTTTAAAAACTCCTCCTTTGAGCAAACATCTCTCTCAAACTATCACTTCAATTTCTCTCTTTTTAAAATAATTCTCATTGAAAACATTTTCTTCTAAGGCTGCCTCCATTCATTCCAAATTCTACCTTTTTGTTATGTCTTCACCTTTCTTCTGATTACAAAAGTAATACACATTTACTATAAAAAACGCAAGCTTACCAGAATGTATCACACAGAAACTAAACTCTATCCTCTCTCTTAAGTAAGGCTTACTTATGATCTACTTTTTTAACCTTAAAATATATATTTTTTTTAATTTGGCCAGGTGCGGTGGCTCAGGCCTGTAATCCTAGCACTTTGGGAGGCTGAGGCGGGAGGATTGCTTGAGCTCAGGAGTTTGAGATCAGCCTGAGCAAGAGTGAGACCCCGTCTCTACTAAAAATAGAAAAAATTAGCCGGGCGTGGTGGTGCAGACCTGTAGTCCCAGCTCCTCGGGAGGCTGAGGCAGGAGGATCACTTGAGCCCAGGAGTTTGAGGCTGCAGTGAGCTATGATCACGGCACTGCACTCTACCTGGGGCGACAGAGTAAGATTCTGTCTCAAAAAAAAAATAAATGTATTTGGAAAAATATTTACATTTAGAAAAGTGCAGATGATAATATAATAAACATCTGTGTATTCAACTATAGGGAATGTGTTAATATTTGTCATATTTATTGGCTTTATATCTTTGTAAAAAAGGAAATAAAATGCTAGAGATGAAATTGAAATACTTTCTGTGTGCCTACCCAGTGCTGTTTCCACCCCTCCCCAGGCCACCAGCATCATGAAGTTGGTGCGCATTTGTTAGCCTCACATTGGCTGCGAATGTCAGAAACTCCAACACAGCAGCGGCTTAAAGAAGATAAAAATAGACTTGTCTCTCACATGAAGACCTGGGGGAGGTGTCCAGGGTGCTCTAGGATCAGGCACCCAGGCTCCTAGTATGCTGTGGCTCCACCGTCTCATGGCTCAAGGCAGCAGCAGAGAGGAGGTTTACCTGGAACAGCTCTTACCTCTGCTGCTTTCCCTCCTGTGAGTTTTACTTTGTACATTTCTGCTTTGCCTCCAGCAGTAATTCCAGTTGTTGTCTTCCCATAATCCCTCTGAGTATTTCATCTACTGATTATATTCTTTTTTTTCATCAACAGTATAGACATGTTATTTTAAAAATAAACATTTTAAAATGTGTTAACATGTCATTTCAGGACATTTGGCAGGCTCGATGGCAAGCTGTGTGATTCACCTGCAAGGCTTGGTTCTGGCCTCCTCTCTCTTCTCACTCTGCACTCACTCTCCCCAGGTGGTCTCTTCCTGCCCTGTAATCCCATTCCTTTCCATACTCTGATGGTTCCCGACTTCATAGCTACAGTCGGACACTGAGCTTTCCCAAATGCAAGACTAGTCCATCCCGTGGCCGGACACTTCTTCCTGGATGAGTTCAAGGTACTTCCATCTTAACACGTTCAAAACTGCAGTTTTCTGTCTTGCTGCCCCGTATTCTCTAGGTGTTGCCCTTGTCAACAAGGTCACACCTGGCTCACTAGCACTCGCTTACGTTTCAGACCACAGGAAAGCGTAAGGCGGGGACGGTGGGCAGGTTCACTCTACAGGATGAGATTGGGAATTTGCTCCTGTCAGTTCTGTTCACTTTTTTGGGCCAGAATTTTTTTCCTTGGCTGTGCCTAGCTGTAAGGAAGTATATTAGTTATTGCTGTGCCACAAACCACTTCAAACTGAATGGCTTAAATCAATCCATACCATGTATTATTGCTCACAAATGTAAGAATCGGGTGGGCGGTTTATCTGGTCCTGGTTGGGTTGACGCACGCATCTGCTACCAGTAGGCAGCTCTGCTCATCTTGGCTGGGTGCCTTCATATACAATGGCGGATCAGTTGGTCTAGGATTGTCTCAGTTCTTCTCCACATGATCTCTCATCTTCCAGTGGGCTAGCCTGGGGCTTACTCTCCAGGCATGGAAGGATTCCAAGGAAGTGGGGAAGTGCACACGGCCTCTGGAGGCCAAGGCTTAACGTTGGCACAAGATCCCTTCCACCAATCTCCTGGCCAAAGCGAGTCGCAAGGCCAGCCCGATTCAAGAGCAGGGGGGAGAAAGACTACTTTTTCATGGAAGAAGCTGCAAAAGATGTGGATATTGGGAAGGACTGAGAATTGGGATCATTTTTGGTAATTAACCTACCACAGGGAGACTGGGGAATTTAGTTTCTAGCTGGGTGGCCATGTGCCCAGCTAAACTCCAGTGTTTCTATTTATAAAGGGAAGAAAAGGAGAATGGATATTAGGGATAATTTATAGACCCTGCCTCAGAAGGAATTATAGTTCCCTGTTCATCTTCTCTAAATGGAGATATGCTCTCAATCTCTTGCCATAAATAATAACATTACCACTCCGACAAAATTTCTATTCTTAACGAGTGCACATTTTTGATTCTTCCTTGACTCTGCTGACTTAGTGACTAACTCCATGACCTCTTAATTCATAAAACAAATCAAGTATAAACATTACAAACAAACATTTTGGAGGTTTAATACATACAGTCTTCAGGTTATTTTGCAGTACCCAGCAAGGTAGCATCTTTATATAAACCTATTTTTTTAAACATAGACTCACTTTATAGAAATTTTGTTATATTAAAAAAATTTTTATATAAACCTATTTTTTCTCTTCAACTATTAAAAAAATCGCAAGCAATAGCAAAACATCACTATTCCCCGAAAATCCAGCAGCTCGAATCTGGACTGACAAGTACATCCTGGTATTTTATTACACACCACTAAGAACACCAGGGCATTTTGGGATTCTTTAATATGGACACATGTTTTACATTTAAATAAAATTGCACAGTCATGCTTGAATTTAAAATAATTCCTCATATATTGCTTAAAGTAAATGGAGTCTCTCAGGGGTTAATATAGCTCCTGGAGTTTCTCATCATGGGTTTCTAATAACTGCCCGTAAACTGCTTTGATTCTTAAATCATAGTACTTGGGAGCTCTTTCGTGATGAGCATTAAGTCAGCTGTTGGTCTAAAGGAGGGAGACTAAAACTCCATGTTCGTGGTGGTGGCCATCTTCATTTATTTATCTGTTTGTCAGTAGTTTCAAGTTGGAGACTGAACAGACAATGAAGAATGTTATCATCTCACTTCTAGGCAATTTCAGCAGAGGCAGGCTGCGCTGGGAGAGTGTGACCTCTCACTGCCCCTGTGGACTGTTCTTGAACTATGGATTAAGTAGAAGAATCTTGGTTGGTGTTTTTCAATATGCTCAGAGGCACCGATTGTAAAGCATCTGTTACTTTTCTGCTGCATAGCTTGACAGAATTTCTCAGGAGGTCTAAATTTCCTATAAACCAGGATGTGATTGTCATCCTGAACTCTAACCTCCCATCTAATTTTTTAATAGATGGATGAGGGCAATGTTGTGTAGGAGGAGGGGATGATATGAGAGTGGGCTTAGGGGTCACACAACTCCAAAAGATGCAAGCTTGTTGGGTAAGGTTTTTTTTTCTGTAACCAGCAGTGAAAACCCTGACCCTGGCAGTTCTGGAGCGGTTGGGGTTGGTTCCCACTTTGATTATGTGGATTTATAAATAGGGAAGAGAGATTAGTGGTTATAGTATCTCCTCCATTTTCCTGTGGGCAAGAGAGATTTAAAAATCAGGGATGTTTCTTTCTAAAAATCCTCTCAAAAAGCATATTAGGCTTCAGGCGTACTCCTTCACATAAAGGCATACATACCTTAAGACGTGTTTGGAGATGTAAAGGCACGCTGTTGTTGGTTTAAACCCCTCACCTGCCCTCAGGAGCAGGGAATGAGTGAAGATGGCTGATGTGAAAGCCACAGAGAGGGACGGGGGTTCTTCCACCAGTAGAGTGCACGTCTCTTCTAAAGGGATCATTGTGCATCAAGGAAAACACTGTCCTTAAGTTAAACATTTCTGCGGGCCAAACCGCTCCTGGGCAATGCCTGAGACCTTAGGCTGGAACTTAGTCTTAGCACAAAGGCTTGCATGACCAACAGTCCTGGTCTGTCCAGGACTGAGGGGGTTTCTGAGACATAGGACTTTCCATTTTAGGTAACTCTAACTACGCTACCAGTGTTCATAGAGGAATGGGAGGGAAAGGTGCCTAGTGGAGAAGGAATGCTGCAGGCTCAAGGAACCAGTAGGCTCCTGAGGGGACAGTATGGATGTGGGGAAACGCACGGCTACCGTGGAAGGTCCTCAGAGGCCAAGCTACTCTTAGCCCCCGATCGTCTCAACTCCAAGAGATTCCAGATCTGATGTAGCTTAAAGAGCTACGGTCGAGAACGCAACTAGATCCATTCCACATTTCCTCTGAGGACATTTCTAGGACTAGCTGAGGTATAGGGTGTGCTCATATGCTTGAGGTCCTGGTCCATGTCCCAGAGAGCCCTGTACAGCAGGGACATAGTTATAAAGCCACCTTGAGATAAAATACAGTAGGTCAGGATCCTCTGGTAGGGCTTTATGGTACAATTTCAACTGTTTTCAGTTTTAAGTATGAATAGCTCTCTTTTTAAAGAGAGAGACATTTAAAAATTGCCATGTCTGATAATAATTAACATCCCCTTTATCGTAGTACTGAGATGCAGAGAAGTTCAGGGGTTTTCCAAGTGACATGCTTCCCCATAGCTGGTCAAATTTTCATGTGGCACCTCTAAGATTAGAAAGCTGATCTCCCATCTAATACCAGGTCCATATTTTCTTCAACTTTTTTTCCCATCTATAGAAGATGGCAAAACCCCACCATCTAGGAATTGTATAGCACCTTGGCTCTAAGATTGAATTATGCCAATTTACTTTTACAGTATGATCTTGTGGTTACAAGAAAGGTATATGTAGTTTTGCAATTGACAGCAAGGGTTCCAGTGTCCCGTGCTTGAGTGGGACTCCACTTTGGCACCTTGTTAGCTTGTGTGACTGAGGGCCACCTACACTCCTAAGGGCTAGGCTGAGTTTTTATTAGGTGACTTGTTACGGCTTGGTATACAGCATTCTGAATAAAAGTTTCCTTTCTTCCTAATTCCTAAACCAGTATTCCACGATGAACTATGTAAAACTATGTTTACTTCCTAATCTTAGGATAAGAAATGATCGACTACTTCTGCAATTTCTATCATCAATGGATTCCTGTAGAAGAAAAAATAAAGAATGTTTTGTTTATTTGCAGCTTTACGATAAATTAAGGCCACAACTGTTTGAATGATTTAAGACCTTAAATACAGTCTCAAATCACTTTCTCGATAACCAATAGTCCTGCCTCAGTGGAGGATCTGCCAACATTTTATTTAACACAGCTACAAAATACTGTAACTAGCAATATCTGGTGTGGAAAGCTTAGTAATATTAGAGTACAAAATCACCCCTAAATGTTATCCCCACATTTAATCAAAACTATTTAGCTTTCAGAGTGCCAAACTACTTGTAAATCTTATTTCACATTTTCAAGAACTTATTGAAATTATATTACCTGCTGTGGTAATAGACTTGAAGTAAAATTAAAATGTTATCCGGAATCTAGACGTAGGCTCTAGTAAGATTTTGTTGTTCTCTGTGGAGTTTCTCGAGCTTTTGAGGGCAAGGAACATTTGTTCGTCATGAGGTATTTAGAATTCACAAAGATAGGGAGAGAAGTCTTGAAGCCTCTTCATATCACAGATTGGCATAAAACCTAGAAATGGCTCACGGGAAAGCAAACACAGATCAGTGACAGGATTTCCTACTAGAACTGTAATCTCTGGCTCCTAAATAATACTCACTTTTAAATGATCTGACATACAAGCAGATATGAGATGTGGAGTGTAATATATTTAGCATGTTATTTAAAATGTGTCCAATGGAGTTAACATTTTAAAAGAAAAAAGGAAACTGAATTTAAACATTGCCTATAAAAGTCAGTATTAGTATCATGAGTCTGGTTTAATCAGTCCCAAGTAAAAAACAAGCAGGTTAATAAAATTTCATTTTATAGTGGTTCAATGCTTTTAGGGCTGAATTTTTAAATCTAAAGTACTAAAGTAAAAATAAAAACATTTGTGGTGAGAAAGTCTGTAGGCAATAAAACATTCTGGATAATTTTCTAAAAATTAGTGTATTGTATTAATTAATTTTATGTTAAAGAAACACATAGTTATCTGACTTCCCCCTCCCACCTCCCAGTCTATGGTAGTCTGTATCAGGGATGGGCAAGCTATAACCCACAGGCCAAATCCCATGCCTATTTTGGTAAATAAAGTTTTTATTGGAACACAGCTACACCCGCTCATTTAAGTATTGTCTGTGATTCCTCTTGCTACAACTACAGATTGGAATAGTTGCAACAGAGACCACACATACAGTGTTCTGGTATGCTAGAAAATGTTTTAAAATAAAATGAATGGTAAAATCATTACTAAAAAGAGAAAAAATATTCCTAGGTACTTTGTTTTAAAAGTAGCATTTTCAATATTTAAACATATTTTCTTTAGGATTTCTTTTTAACCACTTAAAAATAACAAAAATTCCATCAATATTTAAAACAGATGGAAGATTTAGAGGTAAATGACTAATATTTGTAAATTCTTCTATTTAGCAATAGAGATGTTAATGGTTCCTTAAATGAGACTAAGCAGTGTGGTGGGAAGGTAACTGTATTTAGTGGAGCATGAGTTTCCAGTATGTCTTGTAACACAAAGAACCTTGAATATCAATCAGCAAGCCAGTGTGTTTTAAAAACTACACCACCCACACATTTCCTCTGCCTCCTATAGCTGCACGCTAAAATAGGCTGAAGTTCAAGCCAGACGGACATACCCTGGTCAATGAGTGTGTTGACTATGCATGATAAAGTTGAGTTTACTTTGTGCACTAAAATTACGGAGAAAAAACAGAACAAAACAAAGCTTGAGGGCAATCACTATAACAATTTTAAGAGGAAAATGAAGAGACAAATCAACTCAAAAATGGTTGAACATGATGATTAGCTCAGACTTCACTTTCACAAGGCTATTTTTTGAGCCACATATTTTAATAATAATTGTTGAGTAAAGAAGGCTGTAACAGAAACAATGTCCAGCCAATATGTAAAATGATAGTGATCTGGTGAAACAACAGCAAAATCACCAGGCTATTGACAGCTGGAGAAATTCCACATGCTAAGCAACTCAACTGCAAAGAAATATTAGAGGTTTGAGATGAAAAATACACTTGAACCTGTAATTGAATTAGACAAGCCTCGCTACACACAGGGCTACGTAGGTTACCAGGACACAAAGCAAGCGCCAGATTACCCGAGGTGCATTTATCAGCCACAGTGATTTATTGAGTGCTTTAATAATACAAGTGTACATCAACTGATCCACAGTCAAAAGTGGCAGGTCCCTAAGAAATTTACAAGCACTTTAAGTAAATCAAAATACATATTATTTTGTTCAATCCAACAGTCTTCTGCGTGGGAGACAGAAGGCTAGTGATAAACAGAGTCTCAGTAATGCACAGTGATTCTGATTGAAGCTTTTGTACAAAAACTTGTTCCCAGTAGCATGCACCCACCAATAAAGACTTCAGTACAAAAAATTAACCCTAAGCACTACATTTAAGTAGAAACAAGATATAATTCTGAATCTGTGTTTTCCCGAAGATCACATAAAAGGAAAAAAATCAAAATAAAACAAACAACAACAAAACAAAACCACACGGTAATATAAAGCTTTGTAAGAAAGCTCTTACTATTACAGATCCAATATTGTTTGCACTGAAACCAAAAAGTTCCCATCCACGTTGAGGAGGGAAAAAAAAAATCCCAAATCTTTCAAGTTAACAGAATCAAAAAGGGAATAAAATGAGAAAAAAAGAGAGGGAGAGAAGAAGGAGGGGGAGGGAGGAAGCAGTAGGAAGAGGGTATGGATGACATACCATCACAAAACAGTTCCGAATTTACTAAAAATAGGAAAATAAGAACCAAGGTCTGGAGGGGTGGGCGGGGCTATTGATGCACTTGGTGAATGTGCTTGCACAGGTCCGGCGGGGGCGCGGGCAGCGGGCCCCTATGTGGCGTACCGCTTGGTCCACTGTCTGGCCATCCGGTCGTGCTCCGCTCTGTTGGTCATGTACTGCGTGGCAATGCTGCCCACCAGAGGGTCGGCTGCAAGGGAAACAGAGTCAGGAGTCAGTAAATACCAGGACCTCTGCCTCTAAGTTGGAAAAGGAGTGTCCAGAAAGCTGAACCTTGTTCAAGGAGTGCGAGGGGAGGTAAGAAGCTGCTGTTCTAACCTGGACCACCACTGCTGTAGCCGAGCCAGTGACCTGCGGCTGTCAGACCACCTTTCACACCAGCTGCCTGGAGTCATCTATCTGTGGTTTACTAATGCCTTGTCATTTCTCTTGACAAGTCTTATTTGCTCTCCCTGTCCCCACCACATTTCTCACCCTGCTCCGCTTGTCTTCAAGTAGATATTTCACTGAGAAAAGGCAGGTGGCTATGGGAGAGGGACTCCAGGGTCCCTGATGAGCTCTCTGGGAAGAGGTTCAGATGGCTTGGGCAACTCCTTATCCCCGGCCAATACCACAGGCAGGACAGCCATGCCCCTCACTACCTGCTCTCAGGGGACTTCAGAGCTTTAGCTGAACGGTCACGCAGCAGCTATTAATTAGACGAAACGAAAGAGGGGAGAGATGGTCTATTTCCTCAAAATCTGGGAACATCAAAATCTACACAGCTCATTATTACAAAAATACCAATAGATGTTAATAATAGCTAGGACTCACCATGATTTGCCAAGTCTTAAAACTTGAACATATTAATGACATAGATCTCTGAGGGACCTACAAAAAGAAACAGGAGTGTGTGGAGAGTCACTTGGCCACCATGGAGAAGGGGTTGGAGCCCCTCCAAGCCCACCTGGTGCCAAAGCTCATACTCCTAACTACAGGGTGCTAGGAGACAGCTCTCTACTTAGAATGTTGATAGGATTAATGTTTAATGAAAAAAAAAAAAAAAACAAAAACAAAAAAACCAAAAACCAAAAACAAAACCTAAGCGATTAAAAAAAAGTAACAGGTTCCTAGAGATCCCAGACTCTACTCCTTTCCCTCTAGTTCTCTAATTTCACTCTTCCCCTGTTTTTGGTGTTGAGAATTTGGGTGTATTACAACAGGCAGGTAAGAAGGAACCAAAAGGGGAAATGAAAAAAAAAAATCAGCAAAAGCTATTGTTTCATATTAAAAAAAGTAGGGAATATGTCAGTGTATCTGTGGTCCGATATTACCTGTAACTTGGGACGATTGAGACTCTAATCTTGTAAGATATTCATGGTCATACCTTCTCAATATGAAATGTATAATGGAAACACCACCTTTTAATTGATCTGTGGAGGCAGATGATAACAAAGCCTTTGAAAACCTGTTCGACAAGAGCTTGCAAGTTTTTTTAGAATTGTGCTAAGCTTGTTATAATTATTCTAGGGAGAAGCCAGTTTCCTATATTCACTTGTATCACATATAACTAATAGACTTCCTGGTACTATGGAATTTGTTCACAACTTTTGCCTTTCTGCCTACTCTTAGTGATTCTTATTCATTTTCCCAAATGCGGAAACTAAAACTCTATTTAAACCAGCCCAGCCAAGATTCAAAAAGATTTAAACCACTAATACTGAATGTAGATACAAAAAAACTGAGAATTGACCAAGACACTTTTTAAAAAATGTGGTCTTTCAGTGAAGATTAAGTAATGACTTTACAGTTTAAAAGGGCCAAAGTGAAATCTGAGCCACATTTCCCTACCTTTGAAAAAAATTATCTCGTTCCAGTTCTTAGCAGTCTAGAATGCAAAGCCTAGGGTGAAACTTGGGCATTCTCAGTAGCTTAAGTCACACCACTCAAGACAAGTGTTTAATTAAACACAACTTATATTAGTGAAATACACTAACGATCCACTCTAATTTACTGATCGAGGTAAGGCTTACTGTCAGAAGAATGACTAGCGACATTAACGTTCTACCTCAAACAGTATTCTCACTCTGTGTACACGCAGGGAACAACACAGGTCTGTCATTTCAGCTCAAAGGAGGTGGAGGGAGACGAATGAAGGATAAAGGGAACAGGAAGCCGTAGGGTGGGAAAAGGTGTTAAATCAAGTGTTAACAGTATCTCAGTAGGGATGGAAGGAGAAACAATCTCAAAAACAAGTCAGAGTGCTGATAACAACACGGACTGTGCAAAAATTTTTTTGCATGTTTAAGTAACATTTTATTTTTTTCAGGGTTCTTTTACCTTTTCAAATTTGATTTTAAAAAGAAAAATATTTTTCCACCTGTAAAGTTATACATCTAAATTTAAAAACAATAATAATAACTTAAAAAATCACATGAGATAATATACAAGATAGAAAGTTGAATGTGAAGATGGTCTGTAAATTCACTCAGAGAAAACGACTGTTAACATTTTGACATATTTCTTTCTACACTTTTCTAAACACAAGATGTAAAAAAAAATCACTATGTGGTGAATAACTTTTTACATTAATAATTACAGATCTACTTCATAATTTTTAATATTTACCTGAATTAAAAACCAATTCTGTTTATAGATATTTGGGTTTAACTTTTGCTTTACAAACATTGCTGTGAGCAACATTACTGTGCATGCATCTTTGGAAATTTATGCAAATTTTAAATTTATTTAAAGTATAAAATCAAGGAATAAAATAAAAATATAAAGTGAGGGAATTTAAAAAATCTTGTGTTTATTAACCAAATAGCTCTTAATGCTAAAAAAGTTTGATGAATTAAAGAAAGACTGCAAGTAACTTAACTGAAACTATGCAATATCCATGTAGCCAATGACTGGCACAGTGAATTTAATGGCACAAGACACTTTTTTTGTAGTATCTTTATATTACAATCCTACTTAAGGTGGAGTCTTCTTACAGGGTTTCATTATTTCACGGATTCACATATATCAAGGATGAAATAACAGTCTTCAAATATAAATTACTCTACCCTATTTCTTTAACCATTTCTTTCTGAAAAAGAAGAAGTATTTTCCATCATTTTGGGTTTCCAGATTGTTACCACTTTCACAAGTCTTTATTAATCTTTGAAATTATCAACTATCAGTTTTCCTTTTTACAAAAGAAAGGCCACAAAATTAATCAGTGGATAAGTAAATTGAAATCAAAGTCTCCTACATTTTCTGCCTTTGTTCAACAATTATTTGAATTTTTGAAAAGAGAAGCATATTCAGACTACCCAGAACAGGGCTAGATGACTTTAAGCACCACTTACTTCTCCCAAATACCAGTGTGGCATGTATTAGAGGTTCCCTAATGTAGAAGTACAGGCCCTACAGTGTGGTCAAAAGAAAATCAAAGGAGTGGGAGTTGGGTATACAATGCTTTTCTTTAAACAACACTGCCTCATCTGTTTAATAAAAATCATGTCATTTTTGTTGACACAATACTAGCCATAAAATACTAACTTGAGTGAAAGTGTAAGACTGAAAGATTATTGATGATGAACAATGCACCTTTTTAGCCATCTCGACTTCCCCCATCTCACCTCTGCCTCCCTACACAGTTACAGGAGCAAAGACATGCTATGCTGTTCAGTAAATACTTGTGGACCGAATAGCAATCACTGTTATTAATATTTGCAAGTGAATGAAAAATCATCATATTGTATACTCTGCTTTGCCCATTTTTTTTTTAGATTTGTGGTATGTGCAGCTTTGATTCTAAAAGAGGAAGGCTCAGACAACTCCTTTCTTGCCTCTCTCAAGGCTAAGTCTACACTGTGTACCCTGGAAGCAAAATGGTTTATAGCACCATCTAGAAAAAGGAGGATAAAAACAGGGATCAAGACTAAAAGGGACAAGCGGCAGCTGAATGGTAAGAGGGAAGTGAATCCCGAGGGAATGGAGAAAAGGCAGGCAGACTGCTGAACACTTGATTGATTCTATTTGCAAGGCCAAAGAACATTCTATCTTGATTGGTAGGTGGCATGGGAGAAATGACCTGGCAATTTTTTTTTCCCCTTTCATAAGAAAACATACATGTTCTTGAAGAAACACAAACAAAAATAGTATTTTCCAATAGTGGAAAAGGGTATGGGCGTTGGACCAAGAATGTGTGGGTTTATACCACAGTTCCACCGCTAACTGAATCACCTTGGCAAATTACTTAACCTCTCTGTGTCTCAGTTTCCTCAAATGCAAAATGGAGACAATAATAGTACCTACTCCATAGTTTGTTATAAGAATTAAAGGAATTAATCTTTGTAAAGTACATTAAAAAATGGAAGACAGGCATTCATGTCCTCTTTTAAAAGTATAAATCTGATTGTCTTCTTAAAGACATTCTCTTCAGAAGAAATCCAAAGTCATGGCTCCCAAGGTCTCCCGTGATCCATACCTTACATTTTTGGCCTCCTCCATCCATGCTTAACTAGAATAAATGACTTCCTGCTTCTTTAATAAGCCCTGCTCTTTCATGGCTCTGTACCTTTGCTTATGTTGGTTCCTCTGCCTGGGATAACCCTTTCCACTTCTTTACGAGGCAGCTTCCTACTCATTTCTCAACATTTAGGTCAAGTGCAGCCTCTTTGAGGATGTCTTCCAGGGGCTTCCTAGCAGCTTTACATGCGCCATGTCTGTTTCGTCTGTTCATACCTCTATCATTGAACTGCAAATACAGGCATACTTTGGAGATATGGTGGGTTTGGTTCCAGATCCCAGAAATAAAGTATCACAATAAAACCAGACACACAAATTTTTTGGATTTTCAGTATATATAAAAGTTACTTTATGCTATACTCTATGCTATTAAGTCCACAACAGCTTGTCAAAATAAACAATGCACATACCTTAATTTAAAAATATCTTATTGTCAGAAAATGCTAATGATCACCTGAGCCTTCAGCAAGATGGTGGAGCGTCTTGCCTTGATATGGATGGCTGCACACTGATCAGGGTGGTTGCTGAAGGCTGGGGTAGCTGTGGCAATTTCTTATAATAAGACAACAATGAAGTCTGTCACAGTAAATGACTCCTCCTGTGATGAAGGGTTTCTCTGTGGCATGTGATGCTATTAGACAGCATTTTACCTGTAGAACTTTCAAAACTGGAGTCGATACTCTCAAATTCTGCCACTGCTTTATGAGCTAAGTTTTTGTAATATTCTGAATCCTTTGCTGTCATTTCAACAGTGTTCACATCATCTTCACTAGGTAGAAGTTCCATCTCAAGAAACCTCTTTCTTTGCTCATCCATAAGAAGCAACTCCTCATCTGTTCAGGTTTCATCATGAGATTGCAGCAATTCAGTCACATCTTCAGGCTGCATTTCTAATTCTAGTTCTCTTGCTAGAGACGGTTCCATCACATCTGCAATTTCTTCCTCCACTGAGGTCTTGAACCCCTTAAAGTCATCCATGATGGGCCGGAATCAACCTCTTCCAAACTCCTGTTAATGTTTTGATCTCCTCCCATGAATCATGAATATTCTTAATGGCATCTAGAATGGAGAATCTTTTCCAGAAAGTCTTCAATTGACTTTGCCCAGATCCATTAGGAATCACTGTTGATGGCAGCTACAGCCTTACAAAATGTATTTCTTAAATAATAAGATTTGAAAGTTGAAATTAGTCCTTGATCCTTGGGCTGCAGAACGGATAGTTTGTTAGTAGGCATGAAAACAACATTTATCTCCTTGTTTATCTCTGTCAGAGCTCTTGGGTGACCAGGTGCATTGTCAATGAACATTATTTTCAAAGGAAACTTTTTTTCTGAGCAGTAGGAGTCAACTGTAGATTTAAAATATTCTGTAAACCATACTATAAAAAAGATGTGTTGTCATCCAGGCTTTGTTGTTCTACTTACAGAGCACAAGCAGAACAGATTGAGTGTAATTTTTAAGTGCTCTAGGATTTTCAGAATGGCAAACGAGTATTGGCTTCAATTTAGTTACCAGCTCTATTACCCACTAACAAGAGTCAGTCTGGCCTTTGACGGCAGGTATTAACTTTTCCTGTCTAGCTATGTAAGTCCTAGATGGCATCTTCTTCCAACAGAAAGCTGTTTCATCTACACTGAAAATCTGTTGTTTAGTGTAGTTCATCAGTTACCTTAGCTAGGTCTTCTGGATAACTTGCTGTGGCTTCTACATGGGCATATGCTTCTTCACCCTGTCCTTTTTATTTCCCCTCCCTGACCTTGCACTTTTACGTTATGGAGACAACTTCTTTCCTTAAACCTCATGATCCAACCTCTGCTAGCATGCAACTTTTTTTCCTGCAGCTTCCTCACCTTTCTCAGCCTTCACAGAATTGAGGAGAGTTAGGGCCTTGCTTTGGATTAGGCACTGGCTTAAGAGAATGTTGTGGTCAGTTTGATCTTCCATCCAGACCACTGAAACTTTCTCCATATCAGCAATAAGGCTGTCTCACTTTCTTATCATTTGTGTGTTCAATGGAGTAGCATTTTTAACTTTCTTCAAGAACTTTTCCTTTGCATTCACAACTTTGCTAACTGGTACAAGAGGCCTAGCTTTTGGTCTGTCTCAGCTTTCGGCATGCCTTTCTCACTAAGCTTCGTCATTTCTAGCATTTTATTTTAAGTGAGATGTGCAACTCTTCCTTTCACTTGAACACTTAGAGGTGACTGTAGGGTAAATTAATTGGTCTAATTTCAATATTGTTGTTTTTCAGGTAATAGGGAGGCCCAAGGAGAGGGAGAGAGATGGGGGAACACCTAGTTGGTGGAGCAGTCAGAACACATATGACATTTATTGGTTATGTTCTCTATCTTACATAGGCATGGTTCATGGTGGCCGGAAACAATTGCAATTGAAACATCAAAGATCACTGATCACAGATCACCATAACAGATGTAATAATGAAAAAATTTGAAATTTGAGAATTACCAAAATGTGACAGAGATGCAAAGTGAACATATGCCACAAATCTTCAATTTGTAAAAAATGCAGTATCTTTGAAGCTCAATAAAGTAAAGCACAATGAAACATATTCTACATGTTTACTGCATGGATGGATGGACAGAAGAATATAAGTAAGGTATACGCACACAATAACAGCCATTAATAGCACAGTTACTCCATAAGGCGAGTGTTCCTCTACACCACTGGCATTATATCAATAAACAGATTTCACTGTATAAGTTTGTCCTTTATACATGAATTATTAGCAAATCAGAGACAGAGACATGGTGGTGATTGTGATAGCTTTCTTTCATTTTTCTCCTGGTTGATTTTTTAATTTAATTATTTTATTATTGAAATTTGTGGTCTATACTTTGCCATTTCTTGGAGTCTTCAAGGCTATAATCCACTGCTTCTCTAGTTGGTCTATTATATCTTTGATTGACATTATTCTTTTAGCTACCCACCAAGTCACTGGAGGCTTTCTGTGGGTTGGCCTTACAACGAGGAGTAATAATTCATTTTTGTTTCTTTCGTGAAACTTTTCTTCCATGGTTTGGTCTAGACTAGTTTTATTTTTTATTTATTTTTATTTTTTTTTGAGACAGAGTCTCGCTCTGTTGCCCAGGCTAGAGTGGCGTGGTGTCAGCCTAGCTCACAGCAACCTCAAACTCCTGGGCTCCAGCAATTCTTCTGCCTCAGCCTCCCGAGTAGCTGGGACTACAGGCATGCGCCACCATGTCCAGCTAATTTTTTTCTACATATTTTTAGTTGTCTGGCTACTTTCTTTCTATTTTTAGTAGAGACAGGGTCTCGCTCTTGCTCAGGCTGGTCTCGAACTCCTGACCTCAAGTGATCCTCCTGCCTCGGCCTCCCAGAGTGCTAGGATTACAGGCGTGAGCCACCACCTCTGGCCTAGACTAGTTTTATTTTATTTAAATCTTTTATAAAATTAAAAAGTAGTGGACTAGACGTGATGGTTCATGTCTGTAATCCCAGTACTTTGGAGGCCAAGGTGGGAGGACCACGTGACGCCAGGAGTTCTAGACCAGCCTGAGAACCATAGCAAGACCCATCTCTACAAAAAATAAAAAATCAGCTGAACATGGCTGCACACGCCTGATGTCCCAGCTACTTGGGAGGTAGAGGCAGAAAGATCACTTGAGCCCAGGAGTTGGAGGTGGCAGTGAGCTATGAGGAGGCCACTGAACTCTAGCCAGCGTGTCATCCTTCCATACTTTTTTCTTGGGAATCACATGATAGACATTCTGCAACTTGCATTTTCTTCTGTAACAATCTCCGGTAGTTGTGTTTCTGAGATAGTACATATAGAGATGAACTCATTATTTTTAATAACTATAAGGCATTCCTTTGCATAGTGAATCAACATTCATTTTTCCATTCCTCTAATGATCATTTTTAGATTTTCATTTTTTTGCTTTTAGAACTAGTATTACCATCTTGTATAAATCTTTGAGCACATGTTTAAGTCATTCTGGAGGGTAGATTTCTCTAAGTGACAGTGCTGGACTAGAGTGTTTAAAATTTAGAGTTTTGGTAAATATGACTAAATCATCCTTCAATAAAACTATGTATCATTTATCCTTTTTCTGGATGTTCTTAACAATACTGCATTATCAGTTTTTAAAATGTTTTGCAAAGCTATTGAAAAAAATATATCTGTCATTTTTGTATCTGCATTTAACTTGATGACTACTGAGGTTTAACATTTTGTTTTTCATGTTTGTTCTCTTGTATTTCTTCTTCTGTGAGGTGATGGTTCATGCTCTTTGTCCATTTTTTTCTTACTATTATGAAGAGGCACTTTATATATTATAAATATTAAGAATGCATTGAAGTTCAGCTTTGGCCTCAGTATTCAGCCAAAGTCTGCTTTAGCCTATGGAAAATAGCCAAATGCCTCCTTTAATGTCAATTCCAGGTTTACTGAACTTACAGAGATCAAAGATTATATAGGTTACCATCATATCTAATAAGCATAACACCATCACTTGGTCTTACTGGATTTTTTTTTTTTTTTTGGAGACAGGGTCTTGCTCTGCCACCCAGGCTAGAGGGCAGTCATCCAATCATAGCTCACTGCAACCTCAAACTCCTGGGCTCAGGTGATCCTCCTGCCTCAGCCTCCTGAGTAGCTGGGACTGTATGCATGTGCCACCATGCCCAGTTAATTATTTTATTTTTTGTAGAGATGGGAGTCTCTTTTAGATTGCCCAGAATGGTCTTGAACTCCTGGTCCCAAGTGATCCCCCCACCTTGGCCTCCCAAAGTGCTGAGATTATAGGCCTGAACCACTGTGCCTGGCTGGACTTATTGTTAATATCTGACTCCTGGTTTTTAAATATTGGTAAGAATTCTGAATGTAATTTGGGACTGAAAATCTCTGAGCCAAAGACAAACTATATGACATACAAGGGAAATATCTGAAATGGTCTACATAGGTGTTCAAAATGAGATGGAAGAGCAGCTATCACATGTTAAAAGGCTGCTGGAATAAACAGGTCTTAATATTATCCACTGAAGATGCTATTACAGGTTTAGTAGCCCTAATCTGAAAACTGGAAAGCTCTAATGAGCATTTCCTTTGATCATCATGTCGGCACTCAAAAAGTTTCAGGTTTTGGAGCATTTCGGATTTTTGGATTAGGGAGACTCAACCTGTACCAACAGAAAAAGACTTGGTAACAACCAATGGCTGCTGCAGAGAAAGGAGCACATCCAATGATAGTGGCAAATGAATACAAAAATATTAGAAATAAAAATGTGGCCGGCCATGGTAATCCCAGCACTTTGGGAGACTGAGTGGGAGGGTAGCTTGAGGCCAGGAGACCATTCTGGGGAACACAATGAGACACCATCTCTACAAAAAGTAAGAAAAATCAGCCAGGTGTGGTGGCACATGACTCCAGTCCCAGCTACTTGGGTAGTGGAGGCAAGAGGATCACCGGAGCCTAGGAGTTTGAGGTGGCAGTGAGCTAGGAGTATGCCATTGCACTACAGCCTGGGCACCAGAGAGACCCTCTCTCTTAAATTTAAAAAAAAAAAAAAATTTTGGGCAAAAGTTTCATGTCTGCCTCTTAAATATGCAGAAAGTATTTGCTTTTTTCCCCTTCTTTTTGTTTTTTTTAGAGATGGACCCCTTGCTGTTAGCCAGGCCAGAATGCAGTGGCTATTCACGGGTGTGATTACAACGCACTACGGCCTTGAACTCCTGGGCTCAAGCAATCCATTCTGCCTCAACCTCCCAAGTAGCTGGGACGACAGGCATGCGTCACCCAGCTTGGCTTAGAAAGTGCTTCTATACAGAGGTTCAGCCTGTGGAATTGCTTCACAACACTGCTTTGTCATCATCAGCCAGGTTTTTAAGTCTAGGAGTTGAAGAGAGAAGTCTTTTCCTTTTTGTCACTATTCGAGAAAAATGAAAACTTATCGACCTGATAGCAAAATCTCCATTAACAGTAACCCATATTGGTATACGTGGCTTCAAAAATCCATCCTTTTCATCTGGTGACAACGAGCATCTATTCAGGTATCATGCATGTGCAGAGGAGCCATCCAGCAGCTGGCAGTGCTGAGAAATTACATGGCTACATCATAATAACAAACTTTAAAAACATATAAAATTTTAGTAATAAAATTATATTATTACTTAAATACTTGAAAATAAATATCATATTTATTCTTGTATCTCAGAAGTTCATTTTATGATGGAAACATTCAGCTTTGCCTCAGGCTATTCACTGATTGTAACACTAGCTGTTCAGTATTCAGCCAAAATAAGATTAGGGCACATTTAAGGATGATACCACTCATCTATCATGTGTGGAGAAAATATTTTCTCCCAGTATATCATCTGTTCTAGTTTATGGTGTCTCTTGTCATATATAAGTTTAAGAATTTTAAGTAGTCAAAACAGTCAAACTTTCATTCACATTTTCTGGTTCGATATCATGTTCTCTCTATTCACTGCAGTATTATAGAAACGTTCTCATATATTTACATTCTTCTACATTTGTAATAACTTTTATGTGAAGTGGTAGCTGTATCATATACATGCGTCCATTATATATCTGGACCTGATTCTGCACTTGCTATTCTCTCAATAGATTCATTTGTCTTTTGCTGTATTCATTCTTCCTGTTTTTATCACTATAGCTTTGTAGCAGGGCTTTATAAATGCTAAGGTAAGTCCTCACCCTACCTCATTCCTTTCCTTCACTGTAATTTTTCCTGGAGAACCCTAATCTTGATGAGATCAAGATTTGGAGCAATTAAAGCTACTTTACCCTAGGGATGTAGGGCTTTCATGTCCATTTAAAGAATGTTATCAAGATTTAGGAATATTGGAATTCCTTTGGGTCTACTAATTAAAAATCAAATGATTAGGACAAAGTTGGGTTTTTTGTATTTTGGAATGTGGGGAAACCAGACTACTAATTACAGGCTTAACTCAAACAAGAAAGATTAAATATCCTGAAAAGACATATTGTGTGTGATTCATAAAGTGATTAAGGGAGAAAAATGATCATTTCCATGACTTAAATCAAATGGTGGACATTATTAAACCACATAAAATTGAGAATGCTAAATAAAACTGCATACAAGTCTAGCAAGACATGCTGTTACTCCAGAATTATTAACTAGGGCTGCTAAAAGAGTATCAAGTGCCCCAAATTATCTGTCACCCTTCGGAGTCCATCACAAAACATGGGAAAAGGAGGGAAAGGAGGCTTGTGGGAGTACCGAGCTACCAACTTGGCAGTGTGTGTGCGCAGTAGTAGAGGTGTCCTGTTCCCCTCTCTCCCACAAAAACAAGGAGAAGATGACTTCTCTATCTCAAAGCCACCTGAGGAGGGTAGCTTTGTTAGTGAAGACTGAGGGTGCCGGCAAGGAGGAGACTCTTCAGTGCCATTACTGGCTGGAGACTTAAATCAGGTATAAGCTAGTTAGGCAGCTGACCTGTTGATCTGCCCCTGGACTAGCTATGCAGAAAGAAGGAGCAGCAAGGAAGCATTCTGAACTATCCCTGCTATCTTGTCAGTGTCTAATAAGAAGGCAGCACACTGGGTGAGCAAAGACACTCTTGGGAGAATGCTGTGTGAAAGGGCCGTGGTGGTCTGGAGCCTGCTTACCAGATAATTTTTAAATTTTTAGGATTTACACAGAGCCATTATTAAAAATAAAATTATACAAACTTACAATCAAACATTATTACAAACAAAGGTAATGAAATACTTAACTCACCACTTCTTAATCATTTTATTGCATTTTACTGTTATCACCTGTGCTGGTGTTTCTGTCTGTTCTGTCTGCGTGGAGGACAGAAGTGCACTGCTGTGCATCTCGTCCCTGTGCACTCAGGAAGGGTCGTGCTGGCAGGCTGGAACTGGCAAATGCTGCAGATCAGGACTTTAATTATTGTTCTGTTGATTGTTTAGACTTACGGAAGTAATAAAGAGAAGGCTAATAATGCAGACTAAATAAAAATGCGGGGATATATTCTTCTAGTATTTGAAAACTATTGCCTGATTCAGCAAAGAAGTTGCTTATGACATTAACTAATAAGTCCCAACTTCTATCTTTATTTCACTTTTATCTTACTGCATAAATAAAAATATCACTCAACATTCATGTTAAAACTATACTCATTTGTCAGCTGCAACCATACGATGAATACAGATAAGAGTTTGGCAAAAATCAGTGAAAGTCTTCTGGAAGAATCAATTGGCTATATGAAATTTGCATTAAAGAGTATTACATATTTTATTATTATTTATAAATTATGTACTACACATTCTTTATGTCAGGAAAATGTATAATAGACTTATATAAGTACATACGCACATACCACTACCCTCCCCCAGCTGGTTGTTAAACATTTACTAGTATACGACTGGGGAAGCGGCTGATCAGGGAGGCTGAGTGAGGGCTGGGTCTTCAATGTCAGGGAACTGGGCAGTGAGCTTCCAAATTACCTAACGTGAAGTGGTATTTTGACACCTGTCACCCAGAGGGCATGAATGGTAAAGCTGTGTTTGCCAAAGATGCAGGGAAGATGGTAACCATGGAAAATTAGGTAAAGGGACACTGTTCTCGCCCATTACCTACTCCCTACCCCCGAAGAGTTAGGGCTTGGATAGGGAGAGGAAAGGAGATATCTGAAAACCACACCATGTTTCACCCACCCTGATGGAGTGGAAAGAGTAAATTAGATATAAATCAGATACAAGACAGGAGTTTGAAAATAGACCAGATTGACCTTCTTATAACTGAAAACTGACCTGAGTGCCGTAAGATCTGCTAGATATTGTTGTGGGATAGAAAAGCAAGATTCAACAAAACATGGCCTAACGCAGTGACTGGAGAAAATTAAAACCATCCCAAATTAATGCCCCTTGAGTTGAGACTGCTCAACAAACAGTAAAAATACACTGGCTATAAAGTATACACTTGATAAAATTTTTTAAAAGCTTAAAAACATCCAATAAGTCTACGTAGTGGTGCCATGTACATTAAATCAATGTGTTTTAAAATATAAAGTGTTCAGCTAGAATAGACTCATCTAAAGCACAGCACAAACGGTACAATCCCACTGAGAAGCTATCACATTGCAATTCTAGTCTTAGTTAAGCAATAATTCCTAATGAATTCTCAGAAAATGTCCTTACAGTAGTGGACTTGGTTAAGGCATCAGAGATCCACACATTACTTTTCCCAGATACTACTGCAAAAAGCTGTGGCTGCAGCAAGTAGTCCAGGAAACAGGCAAATGAGCCAAGATATTGGAAGGTAGATTTTAAAAATTAGCTTTATTGAGATATAATTCACATATCACACAATTCACTTGTTTAAAGTGTACACATCAATGGTTTTTAGTATATTCAGAGGTTCTACAACCACTACCACAGTGTATTTTAGAATATTTTCATCACCCGAAAAACAAACCCTGCACCCATTAGCAGTCACTCCCTATCTCCCCCAATTCTCCAGATCTAGGTCTAGGTATTCGCTAATTTACTTCTGTCTCTAAAGATTTGTCTATTCTGGAAATTTCATATAAATGGAATCATAATATGTAGTCTTTTGTGACTGGCTTCTTTTATAAAGCATAGTGGTTTCAAGGTTCATCCATGTTGCACCATGCATCAGTACTTCATTCCTTTTTATTGTCAAATAATTTTCTATTGTATGAATATAAAACTTATATTTATCCATTCATCAGGTGATGGATGTGGGTTGTTTTCACATTTTGCCTATTACGCTGCAATGAACATTCATGAACAGCTTATGTGGACGTATGTTTTCATTTCTCCTGGGCGTGTATCTAGCTGTGGAATTGCTTGGTCTTATGGGAACTCTGTTTAACTGTGTAAGGAATTGCCAAACTGCTGTCCAAAGCAGATGTACCATTTTACATTTCTACCAGCAATGCATGAAGGTTTCAATTCTCCACATCCTTGCCAGTACTAGTTATTAGCTTTCTTTAAAATCTAGCACATAATATTATTATTATAATAATATTATTTTACTATTATATGCTAGATTTTAAAGAAAGAATAGCTTATGTCCCATTTGCCTATACCCATCAGGTATCCAGGTGTTTTTTCATATATATATTCTCTGCAAACATTTGTTCCTGCCAACCATAGAAAATAAATTCTCTTTAATTGGAGTATTTTTCTCATGGTCTCTAACCACAAGAGACAGATTATCCTGAGCCTCTCTTCCCTCTACTTCTAGCCCCAACGGAAGTTAAAAATAACAATAATAATCTAATGAGACTTATTCGTAATGCCCACCTTTTCTTCTGAATAAATTTTTTCCCCATAATCCTCAAATGTAATCCACCCACCAGAAACCAGTACTCCAACACATCAACTCGCGGCCCCCAAGTCGTTCTGTTTGTACTCATCTTCAGTGGCTGAGAGGGACGAGAGATGGTAGTGAGAGTGGGTGTGAACACAATGTCATGCTCTAGATGCCATCATACATGTTCACAGTCTCCACCCACATGGGAATCTGAACTGGAGCCCAGAGATATATATAATCTGGCTTGGAGCCAGAGCTAGACAAGAGCCTCAGTGGTTTCAGTTTACTGGACTATTCTGCCTCCCTCTGACTGCTAGAAATCTGTGGTCAAGGCAGCCTAGTGAGTCATATGGATGCCATCTAGGCTTAGGAATGACTGTCCACTGAAGGTGTGGCCTTTGATTTGGGCAGAAACCTCGCTCTTATTTTCTCCTGCTAGAGGATGTTACTCAATCTTCTGTTGAAGGTGGAACCAACATTACCCTTACCAGGGAGGGCACTTAACCCACTCTGTGCTTGCCAATTCCTCCCTCTCCTTGATGGTAGCAGTGTCTCTCAGTCTTGTACCATGAAACCAGAATCGTGTCTGTGACACTACAGATGGCCATGCAAACATCTGTTTAATAAATGAATTGAGCAGTCAGACCCATTGGTCAGGATGAATTTAGTTTATAGGCTATAGCAGGTTCCTGATTAGACATCCTTCCTGCTTCCCATGCTTGGGCCTAAATGGTATTTCTATCTACAGAATCAGTAACTCTCCAAGTCATTGACTTGAGGTTATGAGCATTTTGGGAAGCCTGGTCTCACTTTTTGGGGTTTAATATTTAGCTATCTCTGCTTTGATTCTAAAGCAGACAACATGATCCATTTCCTACAACTGACCTCTTACTTTGTCTTCAAGCTTCCCTGCAACCTTCTTCTTTCAGTTCCTGAAGGTTTCAATTCTTATAAAGATTCTCTCATTCAGTCTATATTCAGTAACTTCCTGTCTTACTGACACACGGCCTGAACTTGAACCTACTGTTATTTTAACCCCTTGGGCAGCATATTCTACTACCAGACCAAACTGTCTATATTCACTGCTTCTCCCCTATTCCTGCCTCAGCCAGGTGGGCAGTTCTAGCTCTAGGATTCAAACTCCTACTGTACCTCCCTGTTATAGGTAAAGAACCATGTCCAAACAAATCCTAATGTATCATAGGCAGTATATTGCGAACCTTGTTTTCCATTTTTTCTGCTAGCAGACAATGGGGGATGGCTTGGTGGGGTGACAGGAGAGTTAACTCACTGGGCACCATGAAATGACTAAATGACATTCACTGGTCCTGGAATACATCTTTCTACCTTACCAAGACTGGCTTGGAAATTTGTGCGAGACCAGGCACAGTTAAGTTCACTTTCTCAAGAGTGGGACACAGTCACTACTGATGCTCCCATAGTGTTCAGGAAACTAAGTCCTGGGCGTTTTGAGTCTCAAATACCTCTTGGCCTTTCTCCTCTTCCTCTTCATTGCATCTGTCATCTCTTACCTGGGCCACCAAAATACCCTCTGGAATGTCTCTTTGTCTTCATCCTCTCCACTCCCAGATGAACTAAGCTTTAGTCTCTAAAAATATAAGCTTGATCATATAACTTCCATCTTTAAAAACCTTTTAATCACTCCCACCCACAGGGGATTCCCAATGGCAAGGCCAACTGCACATAAAAATGCATTTTTGCCAAAAACCTGATGTCCCAGATGCTCTTTACCTATTAATTTTTTCAATATTATTATCAAACTGCTATCTTAAATAGGGACTGTCCCAAAGCTTTGTCCTCCTCCTTAGTTCTCACTGTTTCTGGAGGAAATATAAGAGTTTTCAAAAGAATCTGTTAATGTGAAAGAAGACTAAGAATAGAGTGAAATCACTATTCAAGAAGGAAGATACCTGGCCCAAATCTTTATGCTCAGTAAGCATGAAGTGCTGGCCTGTATGTCAAAACAATGCATCAATATGAAGTGGTTTCCGCCTTAATCACCTCACAAGCAACAAATCTAAGCAACAACTCTGGACAATTTAGTTAGTCTACATTGTCATTCTAGTCTTCCCTAAGGAGAACAACCTGTGAGGAAGAAAACAGAAACCACTGATCTCTTGAGGTGGGCTCTTAAACACAAATGGGAGGGAAGAATAGAGGTGGCAGAGCACTAAAAGTGATCTGTGTGCACACTACCTCCTTTAAAATAATGCTGAACTATTAGTCAGAATAATCTTGTCCCATATGTGAAAGGGGAAAAATAGAAAAAACAAATTTATTGTGGGATTTTTCTAATCAGCATTTTAAACTAGATTTTAAACCTTTGAGCGGAGCCTACTTCTCCATAGACAGACACCACCCTACAGTAGAAATCCCAACCCTCTGCTTCCCGCTGCTTCCCTAAGTAGGTCTTTGATTACTCCTAACAAGCCCTGTTGCACTGGCCACCCTAATCTGCTGACCTCTCTTACCTTAACACTTCCCAGCCCAGCTGCAAACCTCTTTCACCTGAAAATAATGCCAGGCCTATTTTGGGACAAGGACAGACAACGGAACTCTCCAAGCTTCTCACTCTTCATGAGAGTGTAGCAATTCAAATTTGGGCTTCTCTCTAAATGACTGCATAGCAATTTTGTAAAGCAGTGGAAATGCAGCTTGCATCTGCTTTCTTCTCTCCCTCCCCATTTGGGGAGGAAATGTTTGTAACCGCCTCCATGAAGCGCTACATGTTTTTAACTACTTGATCCTTTGAGCAGTTTCCTAGAAATGATGGACTTGAACTCCTGGCCACAAGTGATCCTCCCAAAGTACTGGGATCATAGGTGAGAGCCACCACACCTGGCCTGAAATGATGGATTTTCTACAAGACAAAGGAGTTGGGATTCTGAAGGCCCCAGGGCAGACTTTCTGACTCAGGACTCACCATCTCCCTCCAACTGCTCTGAGGCAGGGGGGCCCCTCCTTAAAAAAACCCCAGGAGATTTGAGGCAGCTTCTTCCATTCTCTGGACAAGACATCCATGGTATTAAAAATTCCTTTCTTCCTTGGCAACCATTATTGTCTCAAAAATTGGATCTTTGTGAGATGAGCAGTTGGACCCACACAGAAACCCCCTTGCAATTTTGACAGTATGTTCATATACCTTTACTCACATCATAATGTGACTGTCACCTAATGTGTCATCTTTTCCAGAAGGACGTACATTTTCAAAGAACTCCACATTTAAAACAAAAGAGTCCACATTTAAAACAAAACTAACACAAAATAATGGGAACAAAGGAGTATGTGCATGCATATATTTTAGCTTTTTGACAGGGAAGAATTGTGGGTTCCTCAAGTCCATAGCTGAAAGCCACCTGCCACCTTGCCATTGTTAAGTACCCAGAACAATGTATGGCATACAACTGCACCTTTTCCTTCCCCTTCTCAAATATGCCTGGTTTTGATTATTACTTCTCGTGTAACTAGCTATGACAGTCATTCTTCATGAAAATTTGACCCTCACTGATGTTTTAATTTTTAAAATTACATTTTAACATTCATGTTGTACTACTTTAATTGTTTCTCCAAGATACATCATTAAAGATAAGAAAATGGGTTGTAGAAACCTGGCTTCTTGGTTGTGATCACTTAGACCCTTCACATATAGGAAGAACCACACTTTCTATCCTGTGGATGACTCTCACCTACAGGGGCCTTGACTCACCACTGTATTTATCAAGACTGGTCAAACCACAGAATTCTTTTTGGGAATTCAAAGGCCACTCAATTCTGCACTAAATGCGATATGCTGGGATCTAATTTTTAAATGCTTGTGTGGTGGGCACAGGCACATGCAATGAGGCAAATGCAATGCCTCATTTAAAGTATTTATTGGGGGCTGAATTTGGGTGTTAAAAAATGAACATGGTAAGAAGCACTAAATTACACAGCCATATTTTAAATTCTAAAATAGTTATGAATGCTTAAGACAGCTCACCTATTTTTCTATAATTGGCTACATTTGTTTCCAGCATAAATATGCTGACTAGATTTGCATAGTGATTATGTATATGTCTAGGGTTGTATTTTGGGAGTGAGATGGCCCAGTGGGAAGAGGAAAAAAAAGAAGCAATGAATAGACCCACTGTCCCTAAATAAGAATGCATTCACATTTGCATGAACAATTATACTTTCACTTGCAAATTAGGTATCATTTGTACCTATAATGTTTTCCTTATTTAAATAACCATTCTTTATACACAAACACAGTGGTTGTTCTTAGGAATGATTTAAAAGAATATATTTTGTAACCCTCTAGACCAGTAAGTTTTGTTTCACTTTGTCAGTGGTCATAAGAGCACATTTTTGGCCCTTCCACATGCTATATTGTCTTACTTAAGTCTAGGAAAAAACCAACAAAAAATGCAGCCCTATGGAAAATATACATTTCAATAACTGTGGCAAATAATATTAATAAATGGATGCCCTTTTATATTTTATCTATCTGCCAACATTTCACTTATAAAATACTTTTAGTGAGGATTCTTGCTTATATCCTTAAATTACCAATTTGAAACTTACTGAATTCTTTAAAGGATGTAATCTGGATAAAACGAAGAAGTTAAAAGCTTCAAAGAGAAAAACATTAAAGAAAATAATGTGACCTGCTGAGCACACCCAGAGATACTTTCAGGTCCATATTAATAAACAGATACAGAAGAGGAGGTGCTTCTGCCTCTCATACCAATACTGAACAGCCTCTTGGCCTCTAAATGAGAGCACACCCATTATTCCCATGAACTATATTTTTACTTGCAAATTAGGTCCAGCATGTACCTGCAGGGCTTTACATATTTAAATTACTCAGTCTAGGATAATCATAAAAAATCAGTAATAAATTAAAATAATACTGGAGAACTATTCCTAAAAAGATAACAAAGGTTGGGCACAGTGGCTCACACCTGTAATCCCCAACACTTTGGGAGGTCAAGGCAGGAGGATTGCTTGGGGCCAGGTGTTTGGGGCCAGGTGTTTGAGGCCAGGCTGGGCAACAGAGACTCTGTATCTATAAAAAATAAAAGAATTAGCCAGGCATCATGGTGCTCACCTGTAGTCCCAGCTACTTGGGGGAGTGAGGCAGGAGGATTGCTTGAGCCTAGGAGTATGAGGTTGTAGTGAGCTATGGCAATGCTACTGCACTCTAGCCCAGGCAACAAAGCGAGACCTTGTCTCAAAAACAAACAACAAAATACAACAACATATATATATATATTTACATATATACATATTTTTATATATTATATATATAAAACAAAAGAATTAAATATTATCATTTAACTTAAGAAGTTATTTTTAATGTACATGACACCAAGCCACTGTGGTGTCCATTTGTGTTAAATATTTTAATCAGACTTTACAATTCTTATTGGAGAAACAAGTGCAGTTGGTGACCTTAATTCAACATTGTACAAAAAAAGGAAGGAAAAAAGAAAGGAAGGAATGAAGGAAGGATACTATAAACTGCTCATGGCAAGACAGACAGGGCTGCTGGTATTAGTTAAACATGACTATCTTTTACTTCTAGAGACAAGTATTTAAATTTTGATTAAAATCGGAAGTGAAAATTAGCTTAGTAATTTAACTCTACTTCTCATTTGTACTAAGTTCAAGTCTCCAGTACAGTCTTTCTTACACAGAAGGGCCCCCAGGTATTCTAGTGGGTGGGTGGGGGGTGGAGGGTGACAGGTCATGGTTAAGGTTGATTACAGGGCAGAAAAACTAGAATGTTTAATGCCTTCCATGCAATGCCTCTTTGAGATTGTTTGTCTCTGGGAGGGATGTTAAGGGCTTACTCAAATGCACTTGGATTCCTTAAGAGGTACATGGTGGTACTAAGAACTCAACCCTCAATTTATAATCAAGTTATAAACCAAAATAAAAATGAATAATTGTTTCTCTAGGGATAACACAGAATAAAACTTTAATGCTTAATTTCATTAGCTGGTTATTTTTAATCTGTCAAAACTCAAGTCCATGAAGTTACAATATGTTCAGCCCATATCTATAAGCAAATCATTACATTATGCTTGTGATAAGACGTTAGCTTTCTAATGACTTAGTTGACTGATCTCGTTAGAATTTCTTAGTAAATAATAACATCATCAGAATAAAGGTGTCTATAAAATTTGGTTTTAGCACTTGAACTGGTTAATAAATAACATTTAAAAGAGCAGATTTTGGGGAAGAGAAGTGTTGAAACAGGGACACTAACATGCTCCTCCTGGATGGACAATACCCAGCTGGCAAACGCCAGGAAACAATGCCATATTCGAAAAGTTGGCAAATGTCATCCCTCCCAATTTCCTTCAATTTACCACAGGTTAGATTAAGGATGAAATTCTATAAATAAACCATGAAAAGAGTCTATTTGAGGGATAACCTGCTGATAAGCTGGTATTCTGAACCTTTCCTTGAAGTCTGATTTTAGGATGGTGCAAGCATCATAGTCTGAACTCATTTACCAGACTTGCTTTTACATAAGTCTGAGACTCAGGCATCAAGCTGAAAGGACATAGGTATAAAACTATAGATATATGTCTGTACATATGTGTTTGCCTGGGTTTATAAATTGAGGGGCAGAGGAGGAGCAGAGAAGGAGCAGTAATAAAATGAAATACTGTTTGCATACTTGCATTTATCTGAATTTTCACCCCATCTTATAGAATAAAAGGTATTACGCAAGGCACTTTTGAGGTCTGAGAGTGAAAAGTGCAGATCAGACATCCTAAGTTTGAGAACAGCTTGAAGTCATGGTGAAATATTTAGACAACCAGGTTTTGTCAGGGCATCAAGCTTAGTAGTGGTTTTGGAGGACATATCTCATTAGGTGGAACCAACCCTTGCCTAGCTACTATTGTTGATATGCCTTTGATAAAACGATCTGTAATATGACCTTCAAGAGATATCACCCTAGAGAATAATGATGAGAAATGCAGTAAGACAGCCATTTTGACATGCTTCTCTCAGACACAGGCTGACCTAGTGTGTTGATGTCAAGACAGACAAAAAGCTAGATTGACTTTCTAATGGAATTTGTCAGATCCCTGTAAACTCCAAGGAAGTCTACTTAAGCCTGGTTTGTGGGCAAGAGGGTAGAAAAATACAATGACAGAGTGACTTGCTAATAAAGAACATTACCTTTGGAAAAAGTTTTAGATGAGTCTGCTATGCTCCTTGGAACATTGAGTCAATGACCTGGAAGTTGCATCTCAGTATGAATTACAGCGGGTCCTTGCAATAACATCATTTGGTTCAACATTGGTTTATGAGAGAAAAAAAAATCAATTCCCACTGGGGCTTCTGTTTGTGTGAACTGGCATGTTCTCCCCATGCCTGCGTGGGTTTCTTTGGGTACTCTGGTTTCCTCCCACATTCCAAACATGTGCATGCTGGGTGAACTGGCGTATCTATACTGTCCCAGTCTGAGTGAGTGTGGATGCACGTGTGAGTGTGCCCTGTGACGGAATGGCCTCTCGTCCAGCGCTGGTTTCTACCTTGTGCCCTGAGCTGACAGGATTGGCTCTGGCCACCTGTGACCCTAAACTGGAATAACCAGGTTGGAAAATAAATAAATAGATACAAATGACTGTAAAATAAAAATTCATGAAGTCTACAATAACTATGCAAATGCAAGACAATACAAAAGTGCCCAGTGAGCCCACCGTATGGTTAGTGTTCGTTTCTGAACTGCATGGTGGGAGGAGGTTGTCCTTACAATTATTGCTTTGTGAACATCATTCCTTTATTTAACCCACCACCACCACTACTGCCATCACTCACTGATTCCTCCAACCTGAGTAAATACTTGCCTTACTTGCTTTTACTAATCTTTCTTAAATGTATGTATAGGTCACATTTATCTCAATATTTAAGATTAGAAGTGTTTTGGTCTTTATTTAGAAGTTTGGCAATGTTTTTGTGACCAGAAATATGCCACAGGGACTGCACTCTTGTTATATCAATTAGCCTATGGTAAAACTGGCCTCCTTACACGCCATTTTGCTTAAGGTTGTAGTTTCCAAGAACCTGTCGATGGTGATACTAAATGAGGACTATATGTTACTGATAGGTGAAGAAAGGAATAATTGTACAGAACACACCAATTCTGTGTGCACTATTTATGGATCATAGAATGTTAGCATTTATTTTAAAATTACACAGAATTTTAATGAGTTAATTTAAAATATAAAGTTTGCTGGTATAGAGGAACAAATGCTGTATTCCTCGATTACATATGGTTAAGCCATTTGAGTGGCGAAAAAGGACAAAATTCTAAACCTTTTAAGAGTGACTTTTTAACCTTAAATAAACTTAATGAATGTATACACTACTGTTTTCATCTTAAATCTAGGGCCAGCTGGTTTTTAACACCAGCTGTATCCACAATTCTAATCTGCTTTCTTTTCATCTTTATTGCTGAGGTAGCCTTGTCTGGTATAGTTTTTAAAAAAATAAATTTTATTTTGTACACTTAAGGTATAAAACATGACGTCAAAGATACATTTACAGTAAAATGGTTACTACAGTGAAACAAATTAACCTACCCATCATCTCAGTGTTACTCAGTCCTCTCCACTGGGCCCCACCCTGACCCATGTGGCAAGAGCAGCTATAATCTACTCATTTAGCACTATTATTAACTCTAGTCCTCATGCTGTATGTACATTAGGTATTTCTACTACTTGTTCATCCTACATATTTGCTACTTTGTATTCTTTGACCTTCATATCCCCATTTCCTCCCTCATACCTCAACCCTGATAAACCCATTTTATTTGCTATCTCTATATATTTGACCTTTTGTAAAAAACATAATAATAAAAAACCCCATGCACAAGTGAGATCATACAATAATTTTCTTTCTGTGTCTGGCTTATTTCACTTAGCATAATGTCCACACATGTACACAGGTTGTGGCAAATGGCAGGATCTCCTTTTTAAAGGCTATATAATATTCCACTGTGCGCGTGCATTGATGGACACCTAGGTTGTTTCCACATCTCGGTTATTGTGAATAACGCTGTAATGAACATGAGAATGGAGATATATAGATGAGGTGGAGATTTCATTTCCTTTGGGTATATCCAGAAGAGGGATTGCTGGGTCCTATGATAATTTTATTTTTAATTTCTTTAGGAATCTCATACTGTTTTCTATAAGGGCTGCACCAATCTACATTCCCACCAACAGTATATAAAGGGTTCTCTTTTTTGCACACCCTTGCTAACACCTGTTATGTCTTACCTTTTTGATAATAGCTATTCTTAACAGGTATAAGGTGATATCTTACAATGGCTTTGATTTGCATTTTCCCAGTGATTAGTGATGTTGAACACCTTTTCATGTACCTGTTGGCCATTTTTATGTCATCTTTGGATAAATGTCTATTCAGGTTCTTTGTCCATTTCTTAACTGGGTATATATTTTTTTGCTCTTGAGTTGTATGTGTTCTTTATAAATCTTAGATATTAACCCCTTATCAGACATATGGTTTGCAAATATTTTTTTTCCCAATCTGTATGTTCCTGTTTCATTTTGTTGATTGTTTCCTTTGCTATGCAGATGTTTTTCAGCTTGATGTAGCTCCATTTATTTATTATTGCTTCTGTAGCCTGAGCTTTTGGCGTGATATCCAAGAAATTGCTGCCAAAGCAATTCAAATGTCAAAGGGCTTTTCCCTTAGTGTTTTCTTTTAGGAGTTTTATGGCTTCAGGTCTTATGTTGAGGTCTTTTATCCATTTTGAGGTGCTATTTGTGTATAGTATAAGACAAAGGTCCAATTTCATTCTTTTGAATGTGGCTATCCGGTTCCCCAGGACCATTTACTGAAAAGACTATCCTTTCCCCATTGTGTCTTTTTGGTGCCCTCGTTGAAAATTAGTTGACCACTTATGTTTGAGTTTACTTCTAGGCTCTCTACCACTCTGTTCCGCTGGTCTATGTGTCTGTTATTATTATTGTTTTCTTAGAGACAAGGTTTCATTCTGTCACCCTGGCTAGAGTTCAGTGGTGCGATCATAGCTCAGTGCAACCACAACCTCCAGGGCTCAGGTGATCCTCCTGCCTTAGCCTCCCAAGTAGCTGGGACTTTAGGCACATGCCATCTCACCTGGCTAATTTTTTTTAAGATTTTTTGTAGAGAAAGGGTATCACTACCTTGCTCAAGTTGGTCTCAAACTTCTGGTCTCAAGTGGTCCTCCTGCCTCAGCCTCCCAAAGTGCTAGGATTGCAGGTGTTAGCCACTGCGCACGCCCTATGTATCTATTTTTATGTCAGTATCATACTGTTCTGATTACTACAGCTTTGTAATATAATTTTAAACCAGGAAGTGTGATGCCTCCAACCTTCTTTCCCCCCTCAGAAATGCTTTGACATCCAGGCTCTTTTGTGGTTTCATAACAAATTTTAGGATTGTTTTTTTCTATTTCTGTAAAGAATGCCATCAGGATTTTGATAGGATTGCACTGAATCTATATATTGCTTTGGGGAGTATGTACATTTTAACAATATTAATTCTTTCAATCGATGAGCATGGAATACCTTCCCATTTATTTGTGCCCTGGTCAGTTTCTTTCATCAATGTTTAATAGTGTACAGGCCTTTTAACTTCTTGGTTAAATTTATTCTTAAGTTTTTTTTTTTTGATGCTATCATAAATGAGATTTTTTTATTTCTTTTTCAATTAGGTTATTGAATATATAAATACCATGATTTTTGTATCTGGATTTTTAATTTTATATCCTGCAACTTTACTGAATTTATTTATTGCCTGGATACAGCTTTTGAAATTGCTTCTTCACATCTAAAAAAAATCCAGAGGACTATTTTCAATGACAGAAAAAGTGAATATAAATGGAGCCAGGCATGGTGGCTTACACCTGTAATCCTCCATGGTGGCTTACACCTGGAGGCTAAGGTGGGAGGATGGCTTGAGGCCAGGAGTTGGAGACGAGCCTGGGTAACATATCGATACCCCAACTCTACAAAAAAATAAACAATTAGCTAGGCATGGTGGTGTGTGCCTATAGTCTCAGCTGCTTGGAAGGCTGACATGGGAGGATCGCTTGAGCCCAGGAGTTTAAGGCTGCACTGAGCTATGATCGGGCCACTGCACTCTAGCCTGGTTGACAGAGCCAGACCCTGTCTAAAAAAGAAAAAAAAAAAAAATGAAAGAGAGAGAGAGAGAGAGAAAGAATATAAATGGAATAGAGGCATTAAGAAAACCAAACCATTTTCTTCTGAAACAAATGTCTAATTTTGGTTGGTTAATATACAATCTACCTTAAGAGTTATGCCAGTTTATTCACATAAATTGTAGGTTAAATATCACTGACCAAAACAAAAGGCCCTATCATTATGTCTATCAGTACACTGAATTTAAACAAGAGACTGAAAACGGTGACAATGATCTTGGATGGGTAACCATTTCACTACAAGCCCAGAAGCTATGCTTCTTTGAAATTATCTTTTTTCTAAAGATCATAAAGTTTATAATATAATATCATTGATTAGCATTTTGTTTTACTAAAGTGTGACCAAAAGTTTCCATTATACATAAAGGGAAATTCAGATTTTGGGCTATATTAACAATGGAAATATGTAATTTATTGATTTTATCTTAAGTAGGCCAATAGGCTGATTTTATGATTGATACAAATAAGAACAATTTCCCCATTTTTCCTTCTTGAAATCGTCTTTAACTTTTATCCATAAAACCCCAGAGTAGATATAATCAAGTACATTAAGAATCATTAAGAAAATGTTTACTTCAACTTAGAAAATAGAGGACTTTTTTCTTTACATTAAAATTTTTATACGGAAGATACTATTAATACATTTCACAAAATTAATTTTGCTATAAATGTGATGGTAGTTATAAGACTGGCTGAAAATAGCAGGGAATGAAGAAAAACAGGACTTTGGAATTTTAGTTAACATAGAAGTCAATATTTTTCTGGATGATTTATGGACATAGCTGCACATTCAAAGCCTTGAATGGTAGTTGAAGAGCATTTCAGACTGTACTTGCATTTATGTGGCAAAAACTGATGGAGAGCTGAGGTCAGCTAACAGGAATTCCATAAAACCTTACATTCTTAAGAGTGCCAAAGTACAATTTGTAAAGCAGCTATAAGGAACAGTGATCCAGGGTCTATTCATAATGAAGAGAGCCAGAATTTCTGACTATGCAAAGATAATGAGCTGCAGAGTGGGAATGCACAAACATATACCTTCTTCATGCTACCTTCTAACTATTTATCTCTTGGAATTGTAGAAACATCAAACCCCAAATCTCTTCTTGACTGCTCTTGTTTAGACCCTCTTTATCTTGTGTCTAGATAACATCTTAGTTAACTATGTTTATCATGAAATCCAGGTCTAGTCAATACCCTCAGTCTCCTGGGAATTGGTTCATAATGCAGAATATTTCTACTGACATTCTGACTGAAACTTTAAATACACCCTGAGGTAGTCTGCTTGGGCTGCCATACAAAATACCATGGACTGAGTGGCTTAAACAACAGAAATTTATTTCTCCCAGTTCTGGAGCCTGGGAAGTCGAAGAGCAAGGTGCTGGCTGATTCGATTTCTAATAAAGACTCTCTTGCTGGCCTGCAGACAACCAACACAGGAGAGAGAGGGAGAGGGAGGAAGGGAGAGACAGATAGACAGAAAGAGACACACACACACACACACACACACACGTACAGCGAGTGCTCTTTTGGTGCCTCTTCTTTTAAAGAACACTAATCCTACTGGATCAGGGATCCACCCTTATGATCTCATTTAAATTTACCTCTTTATAGGCCCTATCTCCAAATATAGCCAAATTAGGGGTTAGGGCCTCAACATATTAATTTGAGGGGTGGGGGGAAGACACAATTCAGTCCATAGCACACTCAGACACTGCTCTACCTGAGTCTGGAACGAGTTACAGCGAACCATGTTTTACATCTCCATCATCCTTTCCTGATGTGCAAGGACCTCCAGTCAGTCATCCTTGTCACACTCTCACCCCCACATTTCTCCGTCCTCTACTCCAGGATAACTGTCTCCCAGTTGTCCCCATTTTTTCTAACACCACCCTCTCTAAGCTCCAATGAGGCAGCATACTATTTCTGTACTTTCCTCATTTCCCACCCATCGTCCCTTAGATTGTAAGTGTTAGAGAAGTAAGTCCTACAGTAATAGCAGTGACAGTAACCGCTGTGGAATACCGTGCAGTGCCTAGCAGAGTTCTTTCAAATTTTGGTACCAAAAATAAGTATCTGTTGAAGTGAGTACCTGAGGGATGCTCTAAAATAATTAATAACAATTGCAATAGCTATTTATTAATAGGCCAATTTTGAGTGACTAACAGTGAATAGAAAAATTATTTTACGCTCAGAAATCTGTGAGAATAGTTTGTGTGAGGGGGAGTATGTCAATTGAATATCATTAAAAGATGGGGCTACATGTAGCCAGAGGTATCTTAGAAAAGATACTGGAATCTTAGAATCATCGGACATCAATATTGGCAGATACACTATTAAACAGAGAAAAAACCCGGATGCTATACAGAATAAATGCAGGGAAGATTTGTACGTTACTCCTGGCTTCTATACACGAGATTCTGAAGTATTTCAGAACTTCAAAGGCAGCTGCTTCTTCTACCTCACCTTAAGTTGGCCAATTCTGAGCCCACAATTAAAACTGTGTTCCTGGAAGAGACCATGAGTGAATGATGGGCATGTGAGTGTGAGTTACAATGGATTTTTGTGATGAATAAATCAGTTAAGAACAATTTCATGTTTGACAGTAATTTGTCTTAAAACACCTTCTGCAATCTTGCCCATACAGAGCTTTCCTCTTTCTCTTCATGCTCCCTTTGTACAGAGTGCTGCGGTCTTCTGAATAAGGGGGTTCAAGGAGACAAGGCACCTTTGTGGGGGGAGATGGAAGGGTGGTAGAGTGTATTGTGGAAATTCACCTCTGTGTCTCACACACTTGGCCATTAAGGACCCATCCTGTAAGAGGAGCTCTTCCCCTGGCCCTTGGCCTAAATTAGAGTTTGGTAAATGTTCATTCAAATGAATGAGTGACTGAGCTTAAGGCGTCAATGTGGTACCAGTACACAGAAGCAGCATCTCAGCTGTTTCACACACACAGACCACCATTAGGGCAGCTGTCAAGAGCTCAAGCTCTGGAGTCAAACTCCTTCAGTGTGAATCCCAGTTCTGACTCTTACCTGCACAAATTACTTACAGTCTCTGAGCCTGTTTTCTCATTTGCAAAATGCAGGTAACATTACTGCTCACCTGATAGGGTGGCTGAGAAGATTAAATGAGAAAACTAATGAGAAGCACTGAATACAGCACCTAGTAGACAGTAGGCTCAAAAATGGCCAGTTGTCACTGTTGTTATTATTACCACATTCATTATCATTTCCATCACCATATCTGGCAAAATTACAGGAGAAAAGTCAACAGGTATTACTTACCCTCACTGCCACTTGGGTGTTAATGCTGCTGGATTCATATCATTTCAGCTGCAATGGCAGAGAGGGCTTGCTTCTCTACTTTCCTTTCCTGTCCTTCCCAACCTGAATCGACCTGTCACTCAATAGGTTCACCTTTAGGGAAAGCTGTCTGTTGTCCCTAGGGAGTTGTTTTAGAAAGTAAGTAGTGATTATTATTACGAGTTCAGTGGCATTAAGTACATCCAAACTGTTGTTAGATGGTAATTCTTGAAGGGCAATGTTTTATGGTTTCCCCAGGAACAACTTTCAAGAAGTAACTCTTAAGACAAAGAGGGAAACTCCTAAGCTAAGGAATGAACCATTAGTGACTAAAGTGAAAGGAAACACATTGATGCTTTAAAACTTGCTGGATGCGGTGGTTCATGCCTGTAATCCTAGCACTTCGGGAGGCTGAGGCAGGAAGTTTGCTTAAGGCCAGGAGTTCGAGATCACCCTGAGCAGAGTGAGATCCCATCTCTACAAAATATAGAAGAATTAGCTGGGTGTGGAGGTGAGTTCCTGTGGTCCCAGCTTCTTGGGAGGCTGAGGCAGGAGGATCACTTGAGCCCAGGAGGTGGAAGTTGCAGTGAGCTATGATGATACCACTGTACTCTAGGCCCAGCCACAGAATGAGACCTTGCCTAAAAAACGTCCCCCCCCAAATAAATTTTGTTAGGGTGGATCCAAGGTAGTCTTTAGTTGAGAGCTATTATAATTTATCCCTATTAATAAGGCAGTATCTTCTGATGACTATATGCAAACTTAACCAAAAACTCAAGGAAGGGGATCATCCCTTTTCAGATCTCTAGAGCTTTCTCTGTGCAGTCCTTCCTCTCTGGGTTTCTGTCCCACAAATACTAGCCGTCTTCATCTTCCCAAACTTCTATCTCTGTCTCCTCAACTCAGTGAGACTGCTGGGCTTTCTCTCATATCTTTTTCTCTCTATTCAGCAGCCTCAACGGCCTTTAGGCAGTAAGCTGGGGACGATCATAGGGGTCACTTCATGTGTTTCTCTTCTTTCAGGGATCTCTTCTACCTGTTTTCCAATGTCTAGTTTTCGAGTTGTTTAAGGTAGGAGTATAAATCTAGTTCCTGTTGTTTCTTCATAGCCAGAAGCAGAAGTCAAACAGCTAGGATTCACTCCCATTTTAACTAGACATAGTCTTTAACCTCTAGGACTTTGTTACCCAAGAGAATATCCTGACATATTGTAAGTTGTCTTTTATTCCTGAGACTTATACAAGGTAAGAGAAAAGGAAAACTAGGGGTGGGAGTAAAGGTTAAAAAAAGGCTTGGGCTTGAAATAAGGCAGTTTCTTGGGGATTTCTTCAGCCAGATGGGGTTACATGAGGTGACATAGTGTATGCATTTTGAGTGCTGTAATAAAAAGGAAGATTTATTCATTTTGTACATGACAAAGGATAATCCTAAATAGTTGAGTTCTTTAGATAATAAAGATAGGAGCCTAAAGCTAATTGAGATCATTAAGTCAGGTTAAACTTACAATTCATTCTTCCTTTTAGTTTTCCTTACAGAAAGTAAATTCCATCATATATGAAACTCCACACTCACAAAACTATGAAGAAGCCATCTAAATATTTTAGCAGGGAATGAAATGGCTTTTTTAGACATCTCAAAGGCAAGGTCATCACACCTTACACAGCTAATATGAGCCTTCAGTTCAATAACATTACATGTAATGATACTCATAGCCTTCAAAGTATTTACTGAGCTCTACATACACCATTTTTTTCCTTACAATAATGCTGCAAGATAGTCAGGGTCAAAAGTATGGTCTTCAATTCACAAATGAGGGCACTGATTTATCTAAGGTCACCAGCTAGCTGGTGAGAGAGCTAGGTCAAGGCTTCAGTTTTCCTGACAGTTTCAAAACTCAGTATAACTTGGCTCCTTTGACTTAATCATTTTAAACATGGCAAGGTATAACCTTGCATAGTACTCATGATCTAACACTGGTGAGTCTAGCAAGCGGCATCATAAGGTTTGCTGAAAAGATGCATGCCAGGGCATGTCACCATGACTCAGAGAAGTCATGCATAAATGCAGTGAAGATAAGGGCAACAGCTTAGAGCTAAACAATATAAAACACTTTCGATCCAGTGTTTTCACTTAAAACCTTGCCTTCCATACACAAGACAAAGAAGTTTACAACACTGAAATCAGATTATTATGTTACCTGTACGATGCTGCTTTAGCAGTACTGCTTATACAGAGCATAGAATTTTACAGTTAATTTATTTTCCAAACTGAGTTAAGAAAAGAAACTGTTTAACTGTTTTACAGGGGAAAGAGGTCATGGCATTAAGAAGGTATGTACTGGCTGAGACTGGCAAGAACTACAACGTTACTCACAGTGTTCAGCCACATTTTCAGAGTTGACACTGCATAGTCCTTGTGAGAACTGATGGGGCCATTCTTGCCCTGGCACACCAGAGGAACTGCAGCTACCAACGTGGCACATAAAATACAATGGGATATTCCAAGGCTATACTATTTGAACAGATGCTACAAGCTAAGTCACACGATTGTAGAGATAACTACAAAGTTATTTTAAAATAAAAATAAATAATAGATAATTTGGATTTCCTTCCTTTTCTTTTTTTTTTATGAGACAGAGTCTCACTCTGTCACCCTGGTAGTGTGCTGTGGTGTCATCATAGCTCTTGGAAACCTCGAACTTCTGGGCTCAAGCAACACTCCTGCTTCAGCCTCCCAAGTAGCTGGGACTACAGGTGTGTGCCACCATGCCCAGCTAATTTTTCTATTTTTTGTACAGACAGGGTCTCACTCTTGCTCAGGCTGGTCTTGAACTCCTGACCTCAAGTGATCCTTCCACCTCGGCCTCCCGGATTGCTAGGATTACAGATGTGAGCCACTGCACCCAGCCCTTCTGTTTGTTTTTAAACATTTTACTACTGGATGCAAGAAAGATTAAAATAAGTTAAGAGGGAGAGCAGCAGGTAACTAATAAGGATAAGAAAAGAAGAGAAAAGAGAAGCAGTAGCAGAAAAATCAGGAAGCTGGAAAGGCAGAGATAAGAGAAGAGACAAGCTAATGGGAAAAGGGACAAGGAGGAAGGAATAACCAAGGATATACCACAAAGTTCTGTCTTAAAGAAATAAATATGTGGTCCACTTCACTTTGCCATTGGTTCCAATTTAGTGATTTGTATGGAGGTGAGGGTTAAACTTCTGGCTTGAAGGTGGAGTCAAATCAAAGCCTGGGATGAAGATGGAGTTTGTGTATATGTACTCTGAAAACACATATGATAGAACAATTGTTTTTATATTACAAACTATTAATATAAGAAGTAAAGTAAAATGGAACAGAGTCCCTGGGCTAATAGGGAGAGGACGAAGATGAGTAAGGAAGATTTGCAGATTGTGACAAAAGCCTGAGAAGCATAGCTTTATATGACGTTCTAGTATCGGTTGTAAGAAATGATGTGGATTATAATACTTTGTCTGTAACCTCTGATGTGGCTCGTTCTTTTTCTCTTAATTGCTTTTTCTACTAGGATTCCTGAAAGAGGCAGTCTTTAGAAAGCAGTCATGAAAAAACTTTGTATGAACATAAGTAAAAGCCAGTGGTTCACAGTGATTTGGTTATTTCTATTTGCAGAGAGAACGAGAGAGTCTACTGCTTCACATTAAGAGTATCATTTTTCCCTTCAGTATTCACACCTGGTCCCTGAGGACATTAGACAGCTATTAACAAAGTATGAGAAACAGCTTCATTAACAAATCCTCTGGGTATAAAGATTCTTTAAAAGTCAGTGTGGGCTGGGCACAGTGGCTCATGCGTGTAAGCCATTTTGGGAGGCCGAGGCTGGAGGACTGCTTGAGCTCAGGAGTTTGAGACCAGCCTGGGCAATAGCGAGACCGCAGTCTCTACTGCAAAAAACAAAAGCAAAAATAAAAAAGTTAGTGTGGTTATCCAGGGGCCTCCTCGGTGACGGGTGGTAGTTTCAGAAGGTGGCATACTCGGAAAGGTCACTTGAAAGGGGAATGTGATAGCCACATGGGGAACTGTATTGAGACAGAAAAGAGTGTCTTCTGTTTAGGAAGAGGAGATGAGGACATCATGGCCTCTAAGCTTTGGGATCCTTCTGAGTGCACGGTGATCAGTCAACATTCTGGAGGATGTTAAATGCTGTTATGAAATTTTAAAATATACTCACTTTTTAAGTTTACATAAAGTAAAATCCGTGCTATGTTTATAAACCAGGTACAGGTGTTTCCGACAACAGATTTCATTAGAATGTTACCAATAACTAGCATACTGTATTAACAGATCACCGCATTACAGACGTGGACTGAAAGGGGACAGAAATCTAAATTACAAAATAAATTAAACAACGAAGAAATAGCACTTGGAGTTTAAAAAGTAGCACATGGTGAAGATCTAAGAGAATTATACAGACCATAGTCAGCTACTTAATAATCTTATCACTTCTAGGTATTTTAAATGGTGGAAAAGACACACCTGTGGCAAATCCCTGCTTGGGAATAATATTTGAAACCTTCCTGTTTGTGTGGAGACCAAGAGCCTACTGAACAGCTGGACAACAGACACAGGAAAAATAAGAGTTGATGGAACAAAATTGCTTAGCTAAACCTGAAACAGTTATGTCTCTCTTGAGAGAAACTGTAAATATACTCAAATAGTGAGTGCTGGGTAGCTATGAAATGTGTTTCTTGAGCCTATCACATGCAAAAGAGTTTAATCTCTTATTTATACAACTCACTTTGCCAAACAAGAGTCAATTTGCAATAAAATATTGATACATATGCTCAACAAAATAATCATAACAGAAGCAGAATAATTCAAGTCATAAAAAAAGCATGAATAAAACTAGGGAAAAAAACATGTTTAATGAGCACATATCCTAATTACAAAGGTTAATGTAGTGATTGTCATTGGGCATTGAATTAGTACAGTGCTATCTGATGACCTAAGCAAAAAAATGAACAAACAAGTAACTATAGAAGGAAAGAGGACTAATTTTAAAGAGGGACAAACTTATAACTGGTCGTAAACTATTAAAAAAGAAAGGGGCAAAAAACTGTGAGGTTATTAGAGGAATAGGAAAGACTTCTAACCTAAAACACAATTCCTGTATAATTCTTTCCTTGTCATTTAAGAAAAGTTCCTTATACTCTAGAGTGAGAAGAATTAATCATCTGAGTTTTTCTGCCACTGTAATCTTTATTATATTTTAATTATCTTCATTAAAAATTTTTTTTTCGAAGTTCATTAAAGTCTAAATGTTTTTGACTTTTCAGATATTCTTCAAGTAAGAGAAAGAAAGTCTTTGAATCATTTCTTGGGCCAACTGTTCTGAGTAAAAGACATATTCACATGTGAGTAAAGAATGGTGTTTGTTTATACTGAGGATTTGCTTTCCTTTCCAATTTCTTATTTGTGTTTTCAGAGCCTTTCATTGAGGACTGCAGACCAGGTAGCTTTAACAGCTTCACTAAATTTCCCTACAGAGCATCAGATAACAAGGATTCGAAGATAATTTAGGGGGAGAAAGACACCTAAGATACAGATATACTATATTACATTTTAACAGTGAGAAAGACACTGATTTTAGTGGAGGAAGACCTCAGTTTCGGGAGAGTGTAGAAACTGATAAGTACTAATTCTAGACCATTTCCTTCTTAGTGTTTTTCCAAACAAAAAACCAAATCATTGGTGATTTCTAAGAAGGAAATCTCCTAAACAATATCTTCTAAAAAGTAAACTGAAGAAAATTTTCATCATAAATTAAGACACAACTTTTTTTTAAATGAGATAACTTCTAAAACAACAAATTAGAGGTTAATATTACAGGGAGAGTAACAGACTTTGCAACAGAGTATCTGTAACAACAGTTAATCCATGTCTAGACTTATATTAATTACAGGGCAATGAAATTACATAGGGAAATGCTAACCAGAAGTAGGCCAAAGTTGGGGCTAAAAGTTGAGGTCAATGTATACAAATTTACACAAAGATTATAATGAGACAAACTTAATTGACAAAGATACTTCACTGACTCCCACCACATTTGAATTTATGGAACAAAGAGCCTCAAATGAAAACTAAATACTTGAAAGATGGTTGATTAAAAAAATGTAACTAGCAGGTATTATTTTTATGAGAAAAAACAATAAAGATATTTCCATTTTGAAAAAAAAGAAAAAGCCAGTACAGACACATTATCAAGTACTATACCTAGAACTGGTTTTCTTTCCACCTAAGATACCATCTCTTCACCATTAACACTATGAATATACACATGGCTTGAATTCCCCAAAGGCAATTCCCATGTATAAATCAAAGACATCTTTGCCTAGTTACAATACTGTAACTTAAATAATTTCTCTAGAGAATTAAACAAATAAGCAACAAAAATCTCCCCCAAACAGTAATCGTTCAGTTAAAAACTTTTACCAAATTGGACACAGACTATTAACTTTTAATAATTTCAATTCGAAGCTAACCACAAGTTGATTGTGAATCTACTGAAAAGATGCATTCCCTGTAGGCACAGAACCATTTGGAATAAGGCTGAAGTTAAAATATACCAGTCCTATTAGACCCTAACCAAGACAAAAATATGTAAGTTCCTTAGGAAATGTACCCTCCTATAGAGGACCAGGGGTGGCTGGCATTTATGTGTCTTTGCCCCAGTGAAGCAGAGTTACTCATGTAGTGTTAGCTGAGCTCTTTTCTAGAGTTTTTCTTATAAAAATATAATGCTGACATCCCAAAGCTAGATAAACTATAAAAATATCTCCTCTAGTCTTCCAAACTTCCTAATTTCCCTTCTATATTTAAATTGTACTGTGTATGAACGTACTTCCATCACAGGAGCCAATATGAACAAGAAAGTCAGTCCCTGAAGTACATGCATGTACACCATGTATAAAATGAAGGTGGTTCACCTCCCTGGTATGAACAGTTGCCCCAAAAGGTACTACCCAGACCAGCCTAAAGGCATATAGTTGGACAGGCATTTGTTGGCTGGTCTAGGCACTTGACTATCACAAACAATATGACTTATTTGGGAAAATGCCTTCTGATGGTAGGCAGTGCTGAATTAAAGGGGGCAAAAATCCATTGCATTTTCAAGAAAAGATAAATAGAGACATTTGTTATTCAACTTTATAAATGCTTCATCTGGCAATACGTTCATCTGTAGGATACTCTTAAGCAGAAAGTTCTTCAAATATATTTAAACTATTTTGAGTTATACTTTTTTTCCAGGAACACACGTATTGTGGAAAGAAATATGCCTATAGTTGAAAGGAACTCCTATACTGCTTTTTATGTGAATTCTTCACCAATGTGATGGAATGAAAAATTCAGCACCCATAATATAAACATTAAGCTCCTGGATCTCTTAAAATAAGAACGAATATGAAGAGAAGAAAAAGAGAAAGCAGTTATTGCAGAGTTGTGTAGAAATAATTAGTCTGACATTTCAGAAGTGTCTTTTTAAAAAAATAATTATTGTGAGTGTTTTCACTGATAGCACCTTGCCTGGGGCCAGATACTGAATAGAAAGCTAAGTTAGAAGAGAAGGAGAAATAAAGATAACTGCTCAGCTGTTATGGGCTCCAGAATATGACATTGGTAGGGTTATATTAATTCTTTAAATTTTCATAATTATGATATTTCTCCCAAGATACCATATGATCTCAAATATCCAAATTGAAAAGGGAAAATGTTATTCAATCATTTGGATGTTTTGTCCACACAAGTCAATTTCTGAATAATTAGAGGAGTTTTATTATGTTATTTCAGACTCAAATTTCCACATTAAATACTACAGCACATTATTATAATTTCAAATATGTATTATTTAAGTATGTTGTTTAAATAATTTACCTTCATTTCTCCTTAAAAACTCTTTAACTTTACTCAGTGGCCTACCTCCCACAGCAACACGTGCTGTACCTTTTAGTAACATATCCTTAACTTGACCATTGCTAATTTAATGCTAATAATAATTCTGATGCAGCAAACTGTTCTGAAGTTTATTATAGTATCTTGTTTAAAAATGGTTGTTATGAAAATTAATGTATAATTTTATAATGTATAAAACAATATTAGCTGGATGTGGTGGCGTGTACCTGTAATCATAGCTACTAGGGAGGCTGAAGTGGGAGGACTTCTTAAAGTCAGAAGTTTGAGACCAGCCTGGGCAACAGAGACCCTGTTTCTAAAACAAATAAACAAAAAACACACAAAAACTCCTCAATATTATCTGAGAATATTTGGACTAAGTTTTGAAGTTGGGTGAGGGACAGACACATTAGGGTTCATTGTATCCATTTATTCTATTTTTGTGAATGTATAAAAACCCCACTTCAGCACTTTCCTTGATAAAGCACAGTATAAAGGCCATCTAATATAAACACTTCACTAATATTTTCTGTATGTACTTAAAACTATTAAGTCTTCACTCATTTAAAATTTCCTAGAATCTGTTACAAATATAATCAGGCTGATCTTTTCTCAATTATACTGAATTGGTGAGATTTTACTGTACATGCTATTATAGCACACACCAATCAGAATTCTAAAAAGCATGCATGGCCACTTCTATAACAGTCAAAAAGAAACAAAAGGAATCACAGATTAACATCCTAATGGATTCGTTTTCCTAGTTTAAAGATGTGGTAGCATTTTACAGGTCAAGCAAAGTCGACAGCTATTCTCTGGGTCTAGGGTAAGAAAATGAAAGTGAGAAAAAGACACATGAAGATGATAAACACAACATTGTACTTTTTTCTTTACCAAATGAGAGCAATTTCTCCAAAGGTCCTTTTTGTTAAGATAAGAAATGAGGGTGAAATTTTAAAGGCATTTTTAAAGGCATCCCACATTATTAGCAAATACAGTAAAGTTCAGTTTTAACCATCTTTAAAAGAATCAAACCTACCAAAGATATATATTTAAGCTATGAAAATAACAAAGTTTTTGCAGGTCAGCATATCTGGACAAGAACCTATCCAAAAATAATAAACAGCTAATGCTCTTTTTTTTTTTTTTTTTTGAGACAAGGTCTTGCTCTGTCGCCCAGGCTGGAGTGCAGTGGTGTCATCATAGCTCACTGCAACCTTAAACTCCAGGGCTCAAGTGATACTCATGCCTCAGCTTCCCGAGTAGCCAGGAACTCACCACCATGTTCTGCTAATTTTTCTGTTTTTTTTTGTAGAGATGGGGTCTGTCGCTGTTTTGCCCAGGCTGGTCTCAAACTCCTGGCCTCAAGCGCCCCCTCCACCTCAGCCTCCCAGAGTGCTAGGATTACAGGTGTAATGCTCTTTTTCACCTAGGCAAATTTGGGTGCTCAAGAAAGAAATCAAACTGATGGTTGTGGTAAATAAAGACTTGCCTACACAAAGCAGAAATACCATGGGCTATATATATAAGAAATTCTTGCTTTGTCATGGAGTCATCTATCTACTGAAGCCACCAATCCTTTCCTGGCAACTCTCTGAGTTAAAGAGGAATTCCTTTCACTTGTTACACAACTAGGCAATCCAAGATCTAACCCTACGATCATATAATGTCAACGTTCCTTTCTTATTCATTATTTCCTAGAAAATCATTCTTCAATAAAGTGCTATAAATAATTGGATCTTTTTGTTTGCATTATTATATACTAGTATTCCATATAAGATAACCAAAGAGCTTATTTTTGCAGAATTGACAAAGTAGGGAAATAATCCTCTTAATATCACTTAAACCTTGTGTTTACAAATGCATAGGTCATGAGGAGTATCTCAGAATTGTCATTTTCTGTGTTTTTTTAAACCAAATTTATGATGGCACAGAATCACTTCCCTGAATCTTCTTTAATTCATAGAACAGAAATGTTCTTCTCTTTATGATGTGTATTCCCTGATTTTATTTATCCCTCTCAAGGAATCCTCAATTTTTCCAGAAACTTCAGAGCAAGAACAGCATTAATTCCAATTTTTTGGGAAATAATCAATTTGGAAATTGATCTAAGTAAGCCTATGAGAAAATGTAAGACAAAAGGGGGCCGTGTTCCAGGATTCTACAGATAATACTAAGCTAGAACCCAAAGTCTTTAATAAAGTTTTTGGATTTTCCTCTCCTGGTATTAAAAATATCAGGTAGACTGATTAACAGTAGCGATTTAATGGTTACTTAAACAACAGAGGGCAAAGTATAAGAAAAAGTATAAAGTTCTAAAACCATAGGTTTTTATGCATAAGGTGTCAGAAAAGTTAAATGACAATTATACACTATATCCACATTTAAAAGTACTGATTAGAATGAATTTTGGAATTTAGCATATAATAATCTGAAAGAGAAGCCAATTCTTTACAAATAAAGAAAGCTGCTTGAAGTTAGTTGTGCCATGTATTTCTACTTTATATGTTTCTCACTTTAAAAAAAGTCATAGGCATCAGAAGAAATACGGTGTCTATGTAGTCAACTATAGCGGATGTTCTGGAAAAAAAAGTTTTTTTTGTTTTTTGCATTCCTGCTAAGATAATCTGCTCTGAAAGCAGGTAGGTTTATAATTTTTATAGGTTTACCTGAATTACAGTTAAAGAAACAGTTTTTTTTTTTTTTGCCAGTTATCAAGTGTAGTAGAATGGAATATGCAGAAGGTTCACGTTATCATATAAGCACTAGAATCTAATTGAAGTGTTGTACGTACTAATACCTTTCATCAGTCTAACAGCTCACAAACTTGTATAAATAATCTACACAAATATAAATGTGCTGAAAAAAACTAATCCTACTGTATAGTCGCCACCCACCAGCTGCCACTATCAATTATAAAATTTTCATATTTCGTAACACAATTTATTATCTAATCATAACTAGACCAAAGACGAGCAATTAACAATCAAAGCTAAGGTATCAGAGACAATTTATGGATAAGGATTGTATTAGTTGTTTAACAAACAGGCCTTAAGTGATCTGAAACAAAAAGCTGCGATTTTGGAGAATGAGGAAGGGAACACCATTCTCCCAACCTTTTATAGATCACAATAAAAAAAGCCACTGGGAGCAAATTCCTCTTTTCTTTTGCTCAGCCCATTTGAGAATAAAGCTCTTACCAATGAAGTTGCAGCTGAGCTCACCCTCAGTTTAATTACTATATAAGGCTGAGGGTTAATTAGCTGCCATTCTTTGCTCGATTTGTTGTTCTAATAAAGATTTGCATAAATCTAAGACTGGGGTAACTGATACTTGATTTTTATTTGAAAGGTGATGTGAGGAGAGGGAGCAGCTCATCCACCCTGAGTGTTAATGTTTGTGGGTATGCTTAGAGCCGTTTTTATTTGACCTGATCTGTATAGTTCTGCCTGTTTGAAGACTGGCAGACAAAGACTTCACAGTTGCTTATGAATGCAGGCCCCTGCTGGCCCAGGCTGCACCACAAGGCAGCCTATGTCTGCAGGCAGATGATAGAGAAATGAAATACACAAGCCAGTGTCAGAGCCCAAAACATTCCCTCAGAGAACAAAAGAGAGCCAAATCACACACTTTTTACAGATTACATTAAGTCCTCACTTAAAGTGGTCAATGGGTTCTTGAAAACTGTGACTTTAACTTTACCATAGGCTAACTAACATAAACCAGAGTTAAGATCGTACGGCATTTCGCTTAAAGTTGCAGTTTTCAAGGATGTACTATATACTGCTGGTATGTCTAATCTTTAGCCATTGAAAAAGATGTTATTATAAAAAATTTCAAACATATTTCAAAATATAATACTATAATGAACTTCCCTCACGTACTCATCACTCAGACCCAACAACTGTTAGAAGTCAATCTTTTTTTTTTTTTTTTTTTTTTTTTTATTTCAGCATAATATGACGGTACAGATGCTTAGGTTACGTGTGTTGCCCTTGCCCCCCCTTCCCCCCTCAGTCCAGGTTTCAAATATGTCCATCCCATTGTGTAGAAGTCAATCTTGATAGCTTCCATATCCCAACCCACCTCCAATCTTTCTGGATCATTTTGAAGCAAATTCCATATATCAAAGAATTTGATTTGCAAATAATTCAGTATATATCTCTAAAAGGTAAGAATATGTAGAAAATTCACAATCAAAGTTCTATTATCATGCCTAAATATTTCTGGCAATAATTTCTCAGTATCATATGCTTTATTTTTAAATTTCCAATTGTCTCATAAGAGTTACATATTTTGGGGGATTTTTTAAAAATAATACAGTATCAGAATTGTGTATACAATTAAACAACCTCATAACACATTAGAATATAACACTAGTAGAGTAAAAATGTAGAATTAAGATTAGTAAAATAATGTCAGATGATATGCAGATTTATATACTTTCCAGAAAAAGAAGGGGAAAAGGGTTAGATATATTTTTGGACATTGCTCTGTGAATAAAGCATCAGGTATAGAAAAACTGTTGATATTGTTCTATCTCTAAATTGTCAGTATTCTCAAGATAGTTGATTTTGTATGAGGTAAGATACTCATTATTTATAGATCTGAAGACCATAACATAAGCACATTTTAAATAATATTTAAATAAACAGATTTCATATAATGGATATTACAAAACACCAAGAGTTTTTAAAAGAGCCAACAAAATAGCAAAAACAAACTTCAAAAGATGAAACCAAATAGAACAGAACTTAAATTTTTATATATGCTGAATAATTAACTTGAGAAGAGAGTATTTACAAATAAGAGTATTCCATGAATATGGAAATTTAATTCCTTAATAGTATCCTCAATTTTGGCAATTCATGCATTAAATCATGTTTGCCAAGCAGGACTAAACTCAGAGAATCTGGGAGGCTGGAGCTGACCTTTAGGACTTATGACCGTCTACTCCTCTCTGCTGTTACTCTGTTTCTGACCGTGTGTCACAGCCAGACTCTGCAGTCAGGTACTATGACAAATAACAGAGCTCTATCAGGCTTAGTAAACACCACTATGAGGCAACAGCCTAAGAAGACCAGCAGTTAGACGTACCTAGACCACTGTATTAGAAACAGAATTGATTATCACTGGTATATCTACCAACTGACTGATACCATGTGGACATTTGCCACCTAAGAGATAATTTGTCTCAAGAGAGAATACAATAGACAGTACTAATTGAGGATTAGGCTTTTTAATTTTATTTACTTAATTAATTTTCAGACAGTCTCACTCTATCACCCTGAGTACAGTGCAGTGGTGTCATTGTAGCTCACTGCAGCCTCAAACTCCCGGGCTCAAGTGATCCTCCTACTTCAGCCTCCAGTGTAGCTGGGACTACAGGCCTACGCCACCAGGCTCAGCTAATTATCTTTTTCTACTTTTTGTAGAGATGGGATCCCACTATGTTTCTCAGGCCGGTCTTGAACTCCTGGCCACATGTGATCCTCCTACTTCAGCCTCCCAAAGTACTGGGATTATAGGCATGAGCCACTGTGCCCAGTCAATCAAGCTGGTTTGTAAATTCACATCTGCTGTCTATAAATATCATACTGATAAGGATATGTAGAGCCCCACCCTAAAAAAATATAACATTTGTTTTTGAATATACCAAAAATTCTTGAAAGTGACAAATGCAAATTACAGGAGTATGAAAAAGATAAAAACATCAGTTTATATAGGGATAAGAGTGAGAAAGTATTTTTAAATTTGGTTAAATCCATGTTATTATGCAAGGCCTACTTTTGAGCTGAAAGCATTTCTGGTATAAAAACAGCTCTACAGATTCAGTATAGGAAAATCTTATTTATTTATGTTCCATCAAACTTATATCTGTGATAATTTGAAGACAGTTCAGACTGAAATTTAACTTAATTCTAAGGGGAAAAAATCTGGGATTGAAATGTACCAGATAAGTGTATGAAATAAGTCCATTAAACAAAAGAATGGACATTTTGACTTTAGATAAACAACTCTATTTAAGACTCCAGAAGTGTCATCATTTATAAAAATAAGGTGTCAATTAGGAAACCTTTTTTTTTTTTTCCTGAGACAGGGTCTCACTCTGTTGCCCAGGCTAGAGTGCAGTGGCATCATCATAGCTCACTGCAAGCTCAAACTCCTGGGCTCAAGATCCTCCTGCCTACGCCTCTGAAGTAGCTGGGACTATCGGCATGTGCCACTGCACCTGACTGATTTTTCTAATTTTTGTAGAGATGGGGTCTCACTCTTGTTTGGGCTGGTCTCAAACTCCTGGCCTCAAAGCGATCCTCCTGTCTCAGCCTCCCAAAGAGTTAGGATTACAGGTTTAAGCCACCAAGTCCAGCCACGAAACCTTTTTATATGTGTTAAAGGGTGATAAACTAAATGTTAGTATGTATTTTACAAATACTATTCTAGTCTCATATGAGGCAGGCTGTCTCTGGTTTTAAGGGACATCATTATTTTTAGGCTTATTCTTACAATCAATAGCATTATTTTCAAAATCTATTTCTTTTTCTTATGTAATTTTGCTTTAGTTCGGAGTGATTTTTAATTTTTACAAAATGCATCTGTAATTTCTGAGACATAGCAAAAGAAAACTACTTCACTGAACAGAAATATTTTTGATTGCTGAGAGGCTTTAGTAGGATCAATCTATTCCTTTAAGCAGGAATATCTGTACAGAGGATAGACTCTCACGTTATAGGCTTATTCAGGGTAATAGGCTCCATTTCAGCTGACTGGAAAGCAAGGCAGGCCAGGCTCCAAATCATCACAAAAAAAAGCCTTCTTGGGACATTACCTCCAAATGAGGTTATACACAGTCACAGACAAATGGGACTGAAATAGGAATAATAGCATTAAAAGAAAAAAATCACCTTTAAATCAATGTAACATTACTGAACTTTACTATGGGGGGGTGAAGTATGAATTAATTTAAAAATATTTTATAATGATCTTACACAATTATTTTCTTTTTGGCATTAAAACATTAGTTTGTTATTTTAAAATATTTTAGATGCATTACAGTTTTATTAAATTGTTTTTACATTTCTTCATTAAAAAAGGTTTTATTACTGAAAAATAGAACACATACAAAAGTAGAAAAGATTATAATGTCTTCATGTTTTATAAACCAGCCAGGAGCCAAAGGGACTCCAATTCACACTTGTCATTTCTCTTTTGTCTAAAATTTTACTTATCTAGTCAACAGAGGTCACTCCTAAGCATGAAAAATAGACTCTCATACAATGTTAAAGCTATTAAGTACTTAAAGAAGAATGTTCCCATTGAGAACATCAATGAAAATCCTATAACTATCTTTGGATTTTTGTATTTTCCAAAATAAACCCAAATATGTAAAGAATTGACAGTTGGTTTGTCTTTTAGTTAAAAGAAACTGGTCAAAGACACATAATTACAAATCTAGGAGCACACGAGAATTAAGAACTTTCTGTGTTAAGTATATCAGCAAGCCACAAAGGTCTAGCCATAAGTCCTTTAGTTTTTCTGGGAAGTTGTATTTCCTTGTTTACTTTTGGGGGTATTTTCTAGTTCAGGGCCATTCAGCTTTTTTTTTTTGGCCTAATAGCTTGTCAAGATGTGTAATTATCAGGATGTCAAAAAGGTCATGTCTGTGTGGTGCTGTCTGGTTGTTACCAGATTTTAATAGCCCACATTTCTCAAATTAACATTTTTTTGGTTGGTATCTAATTAAAGATGAAGCTATTCAATTTGAATTTTTATTATTATTTGGCAGGAGAATTTAATACAATCTTTAAATGTACTTTCACATCTAAAATAAGTTTCATTAATTTTTATCACACTATGCTTTTTCCTTTTGGCAAATAATAGGTCTTAAAAAGATTAATGAGAAAACCCAATTTAAAAAGAAAATAGTTACACACTATGAAAATTTTAGATCAATAGTAGTAGTAATAGTAGTAGTAGTAGCAGTAGTAGTAATAGTAAAGTAAACAAGTTGCAGAGGTCTGGCATTTAAGTGTGGAAAAGCTCCAACTCAATAAAAGGTTTAAAGTCTCTTACCAGGGTTGCAATCTGTAAGGAGGGAGCAGATGGAGAGGAGAACTTTAGAAATGGTTAGGGCCGGACTCCAGTTGTCCTTTAGGATGTCCAGACAGATCACACCTTGGCTGTTAATATTACAGTGATAGATTCTTGTTCGGAAGGTAACCTAGAAGAAAATGTAAAGTTGTTAAAGGCAAATCTTTTATTAGACAAAATAGTCCAGGCCATTGGCTAAAGTAAACTTGATTTTTCCTTAGGTATATGAGAATAATCAATAAACAAAGATCATCATTTTAGAATTTGTCATTGTGGGCAAATTTGTCGTTCTGTTTAAAGAACTAAACACCAATAACAAAATCATGACATTCTGCTTCTGACGAAGAGTACTGTTATTTAATGTTTCGGAGACGGAATTTACTTTTGATACAATTATAGGAATATTCACAAGGGGAAACTGACTCTGACCTCTAAAAAGAATTTCAAAGAAAATTTTTGTTGGATTCCAGTCGCTTTAAGGATTTTGTATATTTATGAGATTCAAATACCAAAAAGCATAAAAATACTAAATGGGAATGGGAATAATGAAAATAAAATAAATATTACCCTATAGCATGGTTTTAAAACATGAACTAGGGCATATTTGTAAATAATATGCCTAGTACATACAACTATATTAGTTATATTAGTTATATTAGTTATAATTTGTATTAGTTATGTTACTACATACAGTTAGTTTCAATTTATAAGCCTTTTCCTTCTTAAATTCTATCTTTTAAATGTACTATTAGTGCAGCCTATCTTTTCCCTTTGATAGCTAGATCACCACTGTATGTTGCTTACATATCATTTTAAAATATAACATTTTTTAAAAACTTCAACTGAAAAAAATTAAGTCCAAATTAGTTTTATAACTGCTAAAATTCCATTTAATAAAAGTTTTATATAAGCAACAATAAGATTTGAATACTATTTATTAATATTTTATTTGTATATATTCTCAAATATATGTTGAAATATATGAAAATCTTGTTGTTCTGAAGACCAGTCTTCTAGTTCCCTAAGTTCAAAATGGTTCTGAAGCAAGAAAAACACACATGGCAGGTCTTTGTAGGTGTTGCCACTTCACCAGGGCATCTAGTATCCGCTCACACAGCAGGAAATTTATGTAATTTATACGATGTCAAGTCTCAGAAAGGACAGATCCAGAGTCTTGTACAGTTGTTGAACACCACAGCACCATTCTCAGGCTAGATTAGTACTTCTAATGAGAACTACCCTTCTAGCGTCATGGCAGACCAGATAACCTTGATATCCTTCCCTATACATACACATCTCCAATACCTAAAAGAAAATATAACCAACATTCTTTAAAACGCATAGCTGAATCTGCAAGGGGAATCCTCGCGGACCAGAATTGAAAATCAAAAACAACAGTAAGTATCCCAACTGATATTGCATGTGCCACAGGTGGGTTTGGGGCAAAAGGGAGGGTAATAAAGGATGGTAGTCAGTTTTAATAAAGTGGAGGTTTGGGTTTTGGTGTCCTCATGGAAAAAGAAGATGAAATCTTAGGCCTGTATGTGGCAAGGGGTTGTGATTGAGAGTCCTTATATAAATTAAGACAGTCGCATGGCTAGTCTTTCAGTAAATAGATGGACTTTGAAAGATACATCTTATGGGAGAGATAGCAAAGAAACTTGCTAGAGAAAGCCTAGGTTCTTCATTGAGAAAAGGAATGTCTTATCTGAGAATTCTAAATCATGGATGCATATACAATGCAAACCCTAGATTAAAAAGTTTAAATGACTATATTACTATCAGATCAAATATATGTTGAAGGCAAAAAGCATTGTTAGGAATAAAGAGGTTTACTACATTATCATAAAATGAACAATTTACCAAGAAAATAATAATAATTCTGAATCTGACCAATAATACAGCCAAAAATATACAAAGTAGAAACTGGCAGAATTACAAGGAGAAAATGACATACCTGCAACCAAAGAGTGATACTTTTACTACAGTAACTGATAGGTCAACCAGACCAAAAATTAGTAAGAATACTGAAGATTTGAACAGTCAAATAGAGAAAATCAAGGAACTGAATAAAGGTAAAATTCTATACTTAATTAAAAAACACATTTTTAAAGTATGTTAAGAAACATTTAATAAAAATGTTAAACCATAAAAGAAGTTTCATGTAGATTCCCCCCATTATATGTTTGGAAACTGAAAAACTCATTTTCAAATAATTCTTGGAACAAAGAAAAAATTCGGCCATATTTATAGCTGAATGACAATGAAAATGTTGGATTGCCAATACCAAAATTTTGTGATTCAGCTAAAACAGTTGTAAAAGAGAAATTTACAGTTTTATATGCATATATTAGAAAGGAAGAAAGATATTTAATGAGTTAAGTGTCAAACTCATGAAGGTAGAAAAAGAACAATGGAGTAAACTCTATTAAAGAAGAAATAAAGACATGAGTTAATGAAACAGAACACCTAGTGGTATTAAAATTTCTGCAAAAAAGTCAGAGTGCATATCCTTTTAAGTGCTATCCCTTTAAATGAAAAGACAAAAATATTTTTATGATCCAATATAAATGATGAGTGGTTTACATAACAGTGATATTTTAAAATCCTATCAGATGGCTACTCCAGCCATGGCTACTCTGAGCTAGCTAATCCTAAAAACAACTCAATGAGGGAAGTATTAAAGCACCCACTTTAAAAAGGATGAAAGTGAGGCACAGGGAGGTTAAAGAATTGGCTCAAGATCCCATATGTAGTAAATAGGAGCCAGAATTTGAACACAATTTTGCTGATCCAAAAGCCTATGGTCACCTACTGTCAGCATCAAAGCTTTAAAAACAAAAATCAAAAAACAAACCAAAAAAACCACCTTGAAATAGATTCTTTTCACTCTTCATAATTCCCTGTAATTCCTGAGTTGTTGTATGTGTCAATAATTCATTCCTTTTTATTGCTGAGTAGTATTCCATGGTACAGATGTACTAGCTTGTTTAACCATTTACCCATTGAAGAATACCTGGGTTTCTATGCCCTCCTGGGGCATGCCAACCTTTATGAGTTCAGCAACCCAGAATATCTGAACCCTGCCCTTTAGGGTTTTTATGGAGGCTTCATTATGTAGGCATGATTAATTAAATCATTGGTCACTGGTGATCAACTCAACCTTTAGCCACTCTCCCCTCCCAGAAGGTCAAAGGTGAGGTGGGGCTGAAAGTTCCAACCCTGAAAGTTCTAATTATGTGTTGGTTCCTCTGGCAACCAGCCTTTATCAGGAGATTGTTCCTCAGGAGACCCCAGCTGTCAGTCACTTCATTAGCATACAAAACACTCTCCTGAGATTCTAATGATTTTAAGGAGCTCTGTGCTAGGAATGGGGACCAAGTCCAAATAGTACATATTTCTTACTAGAAATCATAGTATCATAAGGTTGTTTCTAGATTTTAGCTATTACAAGTAAAGCTGTTATGAACATTTGTGTATGTGTTTTTATGTGAACATAAGTTTTTAGATCTCTGGGATAAATGCCCAAGAGTGTAACTGCTGGGTTATATGGTAAACTCATATTTAGGTTTATAAGAAATTGCCATACTCTTTCCCAAAATGATTGTATCATTTTATATGATACACTTCATACATTTTATATGCTATGATTGCCACTAGCAATGTGATCCGGTTTCTCTGCACCCTTGCCAGCATTTGGTATTATTACTATGTTTTATTTTAGCCATTCTGATAGGGTATAATGATACCTCATTATGGTTTTAATTTGCACTTCCCTATGTACTAATAATGTTGAATACTTTTTCATGTGCTTATGTGTTGTCTGGATATCTTCTATGGTTTGTCATGTCTTTTGCCCATTTTCTCATTAAAGATTTTTTTTAAACTATTGACTCCATGATATTTTAAGTGAAAATATTTCATTAAAACTGAAATACAGTTGGATGAAAATAATGCATGAATTTACAAAGAATTTGGTGAATTTTTTGGACAGAGTTTTACACTTGAATGCTTTATAATGCTAATAAAAAGGATCTACTTTGGTGATGTTTGTCAACTTCTATTCTGACAGGTATTCATGAATTAAACCACACTGAATTAAACAGGCAGACTGACTGTCCCTATAGGTTCTAATGCTAAAGATTCCCACGACTATCATCTTCTGAAGCTGGGAAATAATCATGATCCCAGAGTTTTCGGAAGCGTCAAGCATTTACCTATTGTAACATAAGCCATAACTTCTTCGGGGTTCCCCATCATATTCCTACTTCTAATACCACTCTTGCCATAAGACCTCCTCACTAAACTGTGAATTAATCACAAAATTATTTTAACTGATGTCCACTGTGGTGCCTGACATATAGGAAAAGCCCACTGGTTGCTCAACAAATGCTAACACATCACAAGCTAGTGCTCAAACAGACAAGTATCTCTCTGAAGGGTTGTAATGTAACATCTTATTGTTCTTTAGGTAAAAGAGTATTTTAGAAACACAACTTAAGAATAAAGGCTGGAAAACAAGAATATCCTGAGGAAGCACAGTTATTTTCAACATCTTTCTGTCCCATGTTAGTTTACTAAATTTTCCTAGAGATTAAGATATTATTTCAGAAGAGATTTCATACAGGCTAAGCCAATAATAAAAAATAATAAATATTTAGTAAGCACTCAATATATGTCAGATACTCTAACGTAAACATTTTTATCATTACAATTTTCCATTTAAATGCTAAAGAAAACCTAAAAAATGAGCATCCTGGCCATATCAGCAAATGTGTTCCACAATCATGATAAAAAACTCACTAAAAAAAGCTCTTGAAACAGCCAGCATTCTTTTCCAAGCCCTATCAACAAACCTAGGGGAAATGAGAGAGAATACATGCAAATTGATAAGGAATTATCTGCAGTCCTTAGATATTAATGATTCAGACATAGGAAATGATGTTTTCAATACTGACAAATAACAAAGGATTTGCAACTACCAGAAGGAGAAAGCATACTCCTCCCATCCCTCACCCTACAGAAGACTGTTCTGCTCTCTGATTCAATTTTCCCGAAAGCCCATCACATTATCTTGTTCAGGGGGCTGGGCAGCTGCATATCCTTCACTTCATATTCCTGGCAAAGAAACAACTGATAAAAAATGACCGTAAAGTAAACTGCAGCTCCACTGCAGGAGTTGATACCCATTGAGTTCCATGTATCAAACAACTTACACCTACCTTTACATTTAAGCTGTATTTGAAGCACAGGTCAATAACTGATGTTTAACAATGATAGCCATCGTACCTCAAGGAAAGGTAAAATTACATAGAGAATACTTTATAAAGGCAAGGAAGAGAGTACCTTTTGGAACATATTCCAAATACAGGAAATTTTAACAATACGATTTGGATATAATGATATAGAAAACTTATTTCTCTAGAATGGCTAATCCCAGATGAGCCTGGATGAGAAAGGTTTTAATTTATGTGTGATACACAAACACCTACACCGACATGTGTGAGTGTATGTGTGTAGCAGACAAAATAATGTCGCCTACCCTGAAAGATGTCCATATCCTAATCCCTGGAACCTGTGAATATTACCTCACATGATAAAAGAGATTTGTGATAAAGTGAAGGAGGCTGAGATGGAGTGACTATTCTGGACTACCTGGGTAGGCCCAATGAAATCACAAGGGTACTTGTATGGAGAGGCAGGAGAATCAGAGTCAGTAACAGGGGCTGTGGTGAGTGATGTGAAGAAGGGGCCATGAGCCAAGGAATGCAGTTGGCCTCTAGAAGCCAGCAAAGACAAAAAAATGGATTTCTCCCTAAAGCCTCCAGAATGCACTCAGCCATGCGGACACCTTGATTTTAGTCTTCTGATCTCCAGAACTGTAAGATAATAAATCCATATTGTTTTAAGCAACCAAATTTGTGGTAATTTGTTTCAGCAGCAATAGGAAACTATTTCCCAGTTGCTTCATTACTTTCTCTTAAAAGGTACTTTAAAATGAAGCTGTTTCTGACTTCTGTACTTCATGGAATCACCTCTCCTTAAAAATAGTTTTAGAAAGAGTTAGCAACTCTTTATGTTGACTATGGCAAAAAGAATACTACTAAATAGTGGCTGATCTTGGATAAGTCACTTTACTACTCTGAGCCTCTATTTCCTAACAAAATTTGAGACATATATATATATATTTTTTTTTTCAAAACAGAGTCTCCCTCTGTTGTCTGGTCTAGAGTGCTGTGGTGTCAGCTTAGCTCACAGCAACCTCAAACTCCTGGGGTTAAGCAAATCCTTCTGCCTCAGCCTCCCGAGTAGCTGGGACTACAGGCATGTGCCACCATGCCTGGCTAATTTCTACATATTTTTAGTTGTCCAGCCAATTTCTTTCTATTTTTTATAGAGATGGGGTCTTGCTCTTGTTCAGGCTGGTCTTGAACTCCTGACCTTGAGTGATCCTCCCGCCTTGGCCTCCCAGAGTGCTAGGATTACAGGCGTAAGCCACCGCGCCCGGCCTAGAGACTTAAACTAGATTATTTCTAAGGCCCATTCTAGTTCCATGATCCATGAGTTATACTGTGGAAAGAATATATGGGTATGAGAGTTAGCAGGACTTCGGCCGAAATCCTGATTTTTCATGAATCACTTAGCATCTTTGAGATTCAGATTCTTTAGCCATGAAATGGAAAATAAACGCTATACCCATAGTATCTATGAAGACTGAAGTCCACAAACATTCTTAATAGCATGTCTGGATCCAATTAGTGTTAGTCTTCCTTTTCCTCTCTTATATCCCCGAGTTACTAGTTACAAGATTTGAGAATGTATGTATTCATGTAATAACTCCCTCATCACTGGCTTTTAAATGTGTTTTCTTTATACTACTCCCTTGCTCTAAGGCATAGACAACACTCCATAGATAGATAAAAAGGTGGTTTTATGAGGGGAGAGAGATCATGTAGGGCACAAATACAGATAGCGAAGAAAATATTTTTTTTCTTTTCTCTCCTTTACTCTGAAGGAAGAGAAAATATTTTAATACAGTACTTCTGATAAACTAATTCTATACATAATTTATTAAAAATAATTTTTTTTTTGAGACAGGGTCTCTCTCTGTCATTCCAGCTAGAGTACAGTGGCGTCATCAGAGCTCACTGCAACCTCTAACTCCTGGGCTCAAATGATCCCCCCGTCTCAGCCTCCCAAGTAGTTGGGACTACAAGTGCATGCCACCATGCCTGGCTAATTTTCCCATTTTTAGTAGACATGGGATCTTGCTCTTGCTCAGGCTGGTTTTGAACTCCTGAGCTCAAGCGATCTTCCCGCCTAAGCCTCCCAGAGTGCCAGGTGAGAGCCACCCCACCCAATGGATCTTTGCCTTAGGCTTACTGTGAAACTGTAGTTTATTTGAACAAGTTGTTAGTACACATTTAAAAAATGTCAGTACCGAAGGAAACAGCAGAGGACGTAAATAGGTGGAAAACCAAATCGTGCTCGTGGGTCGGCAGAATCAACATTGTTAAAATGTCTATACTACCCAAAGTGATCTACGGATTCAACGCAATCCCTATTAAAATACCAAAAGGGGCCTCGTAATGCCCCTGCAATCGCCCTGGGAGAGAGCTATTTGCTCTCTTCTCTCTCACCTGCAAGTTTATCTTCCTCAACAACCGGTGCCCCTCCTATGGACGGCACTTTGGTGTCTGGTTCCGCCTGTGACTGAGGACTGCGCTGTTTCTATCTGAAGTTGTAATGGGGGAAGGGGGTTGACTCAATCTTAAAGTCCCCTGGATGGCTCTGCTGCCTACAAAGTGAGTGGCTTTGAGCACGTTACTTAACAGGACCCAGTTTCCACATCTGTAAATGGTGATACGATTACTCAACACATACAGCCTCTCCAGTCTACACATCAGTGATCATTAGAATTACTAAGTGTATATACTACTCAGCACAGTGCCTGGTGCATAGCAGGAGCTTGATGAATGGCTGATACATTGTTATTGCTAGACTGGGATCTGAGCTAGTCATTTGCCCTCTCTGAACTTGTTTCCTTGTCTGTAAAATGTAATATCATTTCCTTTGTAGGACTGTTTTGAAACATCTGGCATTCAGCATCTATTAGATGAACCTTAATCCACCTTTTACAGGTTTTCTCCAGCAACTTCTGATTTTTCCTTACCAGAGGCCAAAAGGAGAGGTGCTTTGTCCCCATCGTGGGTGCATGCACACCTGTTTTACTGCTGACTTTCTTTTTCCCCAGAAGCCCAAAGTCTCATGTGTCTTCCTGGTAGGTGCAGAAATGGCAGAGTGGACTCAGGTGTGGTCCTCGCAGCTGTGGGTGACGGCAGGACCTGGGCATTGTGGGGAAGAGTCTTTGCCGCCGCTGCCGTTTCTGACATGGGC
>CAUYSK010031398.1:0-21523 GCA_963575035.1 Avahi laniger
CGCTGAGGCTTGATCAGAACTTTGTCTTGCCTCCATTTTGTGTGTCTTGTCCCGTCCTTCTCCCTCCCTCTTTCCCTTCTCCCTTTACCAGCAGGTAGTCCTCCCCTTACTCCCACGTTGTATGTCCCGCGGGTCGGGACACTGGTAAATACAACACAGGATCAGGAAAGTTTATTTTGAAATAGAGTATAGCTATTGAAGAACTAATCAATTGAGAAGAAAAACTAAAATTTTAGTTTTTTGTATAAAAGTATGATATAGGACTGTAAAAGAATCATGCAAGAAGCAATGATTATATAACACCAAATACGTAAGACTAACCTTGTTGAAGATTTGAGTGTTTTGGGTTAAGAGACAGGGTCTTTCTCTGTCACCCAGGCTAGAGTGCAGTGGTGCCATCATAGCTCACTACAGCTTCAAACTCCTGGGCTCAAGTGATCCAACTGTCTCCCAGCCTTCCTGGTAGCTAGGACTACAGGTGCATGCCACCACGCCTAGCTAAGAGGGTTTGATTTTAACAGAAACTTTTCACCATCCGTAACAGGCTGCTTATGCAGCTTGATTGTGTGATGGTAAGTTAGAGGGCCCGGGGTGTCTCTTGGTTCTGCTTTTCTTTATTTATTTTATTTTTTGAGACAGAGTCTCACTCTGTTGCCCAGGCTAGAGTGAGTGCCGTGGCATCAGCCTAGCTCACAGCAACCTCAAACTCCTGGGCTCAAGTGATCCTCCTGCCTCAGCCACCCGAGTAGCTGGGACTACAGGCATGCACCACCATGCCTGGCTAATTTTTTCTATATTTTTAGTCATCCAGCTAATTTCTTTCTATTTTTAGTAGAGACAGGGGTCTTGCTCTTGCTCAGGCTGGTCTTGAACTCAAATGATCCATCCGCCTCGGCCTCCCAGAGCGCTAGAATTATAGGCATGAGCCACCACGCTTGGCCCTTCCTTCCTTTCTTTCCTTCCTTTCCTTTCTTTCCTTCTTTTTCTTTTCTTTTTTTCTTTCTTCCTTTCTTCCTTCCTTTCATCCTTCCTTCCTTCCTCTCTTTTTCTTTTCTTTCTTTCTTTTCTTTCGCTCTCCCTCTCTCTTTTTTTTTTTTTTTTAAACTGAGTTTCATTCTGTGCCCCAGACTGGAGTGCAGTGGCACAATCATAGCTCATTGCAATCTTGAACTCCTGGGTTCAAGCAATCCTCCAGCCTCAGCCTCCCAAGTGGCTGGGACTACAGGTATGCACCACCACACCCAGCTAATCTTTTAAAAATTCTTTGTAGAAACAACAGTCTTGCTATGTTGCCCAGGCTGGTCTCAAACTCCTGGCCTCAAGAGATCCTGCTGCCTCCCACCTCAGCTTCGTGAAGTGCTGGGGTTACAAATGTTGAAGTGTCATATTTGTCATAAAGATAGGGAATTTAAAAATTAGCAGCCTGGAGCCATTAAGGGAAGGACAAACAGCATTCTACACCAGGATATTATTTGCATATTCATTGACAATCTTCCCCTAAGAGTATAAAAGTCTCTTGAGGACAGTTTCTAGTCTTTACATCTCATGCCTTATACTATTAGGAATTCAGATATTGAATTATTTTAATACAGCTACATATATATAATAATGTTGTTACCTACATATCCACATTGTATCTTCCCAATGAATATACCAAGTAGATTTTCCGTGTTAGCCTAAAATGTGGGTATTATGACATGCCTCTAATATCTTTTATATGGCCCTTTCATGAAATCAGCACCAAGCTAAAAAACCTAGGTGTACTCTATATCAAGACTAGGCTTCCCTGTGAGATTCGAAGCCTTTCATTACATTATTTCCCATTTCTCTCTAATCTGCAGACACAGTTTAAGCAAGTTAAACTTGAGAGAAGAATCCCAGGCAACTCTTTGTGCCTCCCCACCCTGCCAAATATTTTCCATTCACACTGTCTTCCTATCATTTCACTTAGTCATCTTACTGACAATCTTAACATCTGAAGATGCATTGTGTTAATCAGCAGTCTCACCTGTCAATTCAACAGGACATAGGATGCCTGCCTCTCACCACCTCACCACCAAATGAGGGTGTAATTTTCCAATTCAGCCTTTTCCTTCGGACACTTTGCCCTTGCCTTTCAGCTCAGCCCCAGCTGGATGGTGAATTAGAAGGCCTTAACTCTCACCAGTCCTGAAAATATGACCTGGGCCTATCCCAGTGAAGATCCAATTGACACCTTTTTTTTTCCCCCAGTTCTAAAGAAGTTCAGTGGGGCGAGGGCAGTGGCATCAGACTCTCAAAAGGTAAGCAAGAAAGATACCATAAAACATCTGTCTTTGGCTTAAGCTGACCTCAAGCCCTGAAGAGGGACTTCTTATTCTACTCTTCTCTGAATAGTCTGATGCCATTACCTTTCCGGTTTCTCCATGTGTCAGATGAAGTAGACTGCTACAGGTTAGCCTGGGAGCTCAGATACTCAACAATGGAATTATTTAGCACCTTTTCCTCACCAAGTGGCTACTGTGAAATATGAGAGGATATCTTACGTCACAGGATGCCTGTTGGGAGGGTGGACACCTATAGCATGAAGGGGTTGCACTTTGAGATACAGCAGTGAATACCTTGGCTTATGGGCAGGAACATCTAACTCTTGTTAGATGCATCATGCATTCAGGCTCACAGCTGGGTCATCCCTGGGGCTGGATCGGGACTGAGGTCAGGTTGGCTTGGTACCAAGTTCTTGAGAGCAGAAAGAAGGTCAGGCTGGCAAGAGGCCATCAATCCCTCAAAATCTGCTCTCCCAGGCATCACTTAGACTAAATTTCTTAAAAATTTGTCACAAATATCTGTCCTGCTCTTTCTTCCCCCTTCCTGTATGAGCTAAGTGATACTCCAAAAGGGGTATCTCAGGTAAATTATAGTTTTTCCCTTTTCACTTCATTAGTTTTATCTTTTTTTTTTTTTTAAGAGAGGGGGTCTCACTACGTTGCTCAGGCTGGAGCGCTGTGGCTATTCCCAGGTGTGATCACAGCACACTGCAACCTTGAGCAATCCTCCCACCTCAGCCCACTACCACACCTGGCTTCATTAGTTCTTTAATACCTTTAATGCCTTATCAAAGTGGATGTATTTTCCTAACCATGACCTGGTATTATGTACTCATACCTGAACTGCCAAATTAAAGATACTTCATGTCACTGTTCCAAAGATATTGCCCCATGCCTCTAGGCAAATGAGAAAACACACGTCATCCTGAACACTCACTTCCGTCTATTGAAGCAACATTAATCTTACTTTGCAGATGAGAAAACTAAGGTTCAGAGATTAATGGCCAGCACACCACATTCTTTTGATTTTTTTTTGCTTAGAACTATAAAGTCCATATTATTATTACATGCAAAGGACAAAAAAAATCCTTCAACACTCAGGCACACCATGCCAGACTTCACGTAGCAAAATATTTACAAACCTGTCATGGTTAGATACTGTGTTAGGCTTACTCAAGTTTTTTCCCTCAAAATAATTGTCTTCCTTGAGGAAAAAAAGGTCTGTAAAACCAAAATATTCTGCCAGTTTATGCAACAGTGAAGCTGCAAGGCGAGAGAAACCACAATTTCTCAGACACTTTGACAATTGAATGAAATGCATGTAGGCACAAACTTGAGACACAAAGACAGACAGACAAAACTATGACCAGTGTACACAGCTAATGGCAAAAAGCAAGAACTGATGGTGTTCTACTAGAAAATAAGAATGATCTGCATTATATTCTGTCCTTGTCCAGGAAGATCTTTGAGATCTTTTTTTTTTTTTCTTTTTGAGACAGAGTTGCCCAGGCTGGAATGCAAGGGCACAGTCACACCTCACTGAGGCCTCGAACCCCTGTCCTCCAGCAATCATCCCACCTCAGCCTCTCAACATGCTGGAATTACAGGCATCAGCCACTATGCCCAGCCTTGTCTCCTTTTCATAAGCAATTTAGCACTATAAACCTTATCATGGGGAAACACAAAGGTGTGTGTTCAGGATAAGAAACCTGTGTATAGCTATAGCACATGAATTTCCCAATCAATTGGAATAAACCACAAAATACCAGCTTTGTGGGGTTTTGGGGGGTTTTCTTGAGACAGAGTCTTCTTGTCACCAGGCTAGAGTGCCACGGTGTCATCATAGCTCACTGTAACTTCAAACTCTGGGGCTCAAGTGATCCTCCTGCTTCAGCCTCCCAAGTAGCTGGGACTATAGGTGCGCGCTACCATGCCCGGCTAGTTGCTCTATTTTTTGTAGAGACAGGCGTCTTGCTATTGCTTAGGCTGGTCTTGAACTCCTGGCCTCAAGCAATCCTCCAACCTTGGCCTCCTGAAGTGTTAGGACTACAGACACAAGCCACTGAACCCAGACCAGCCTTGCAGTTTTGAGATAAAGAGAGGAGGAGTCATGTCTGATTCAGACTCGGAAAAAAAATTTTTTAAGAGGCAGAGGCTCTAGAAAATGGCAGTCACTGGAGACAGGCGGGCAAGTAAATAGATAGGCTCTATCCTGGAAGCCCATAAAGCACAGAAGTCCATCCTTCCCAGAAACCATAAGCTCCTTATCTGCAAAATAAAGAACAGCTTCAAGTATCTCAGTGATTTCCTGCCCTCCAACTTAACTCACTTGTTTACTGATTCCTGGAGTTACACTGAAAAAAAAATTATAACTTGATAAAAACTTTAGATTCATTCACACCAAAGAAGCATGTAAAGTTATATGCTGCTTCCTTGTTTTTGTGGGAAGGATGAACTAGGGTAGAAAAAGGAGACCAATTTGAGTTAGACTTTGACTATGCTGAAGGGCAGCCCTGCTTAACTTTTAGCAGAGCCAGGCAGAAGCATGCAGCAGTATTTTGCAAGATCTAAGAGTCCCTTTTTTGAAACAGTTTGACACATTGCAGCTTTGTGATAAGGAGATTCATGATAGTTCCTTCAACTGACCAGCGCTGAAGGGACTAGAAGTCTGAATACCATAGGCAGAAGGTGAGAAGAATCCTTTTCTGCAGGGGGCTCAAAGTCTTTTTACTTTTAATTGTTCTCACGTCTTCTTATGGGTACCTCACCAACAACAGAGGTTAGTGGCTTTCTCTCAATGTGACAACACAGTAAGTTAAGCCCAGTGGAGACTTGACACTGAACAATATCACTTTAGAGCTCACACTTTAACTGGCCCCTTGGCAAGAAATGCCTATTGCCGTCATGTGAGACTGACACAGTCACTCCCTTGCTTCTTTCAGCTTTGATTTCTCTTCCGCAAGGCAGGCAGCAGTGATTAGGGCCTTTTACTGGTTAAAAAACCCACTCTCAGGGGTCCAGTAAGTTGGTATACGAAGGGAGCAACTGTCACCTAGTAAAATTCTAATATGCACATTAGCTTTTAATTTGTTTTAAACCAGCTATCAAGCATCCCAATTTGGAACATTAGTCTTCCAGTGTTCTCATCCTGCCAAATTCCCCAACAGGCCAATTGGAGTTCATGTGGGTATATTAATAACTCTGTTATGCATGTCAAGCAGCTCTATGAAAGCAACACACAAAGCACATGGAACAAACAGCATAAAACTGATCTATTTCGGCAACGAATTTTATTGAATTCAAAAGTGATATTCCTTTATGAGAAATAAGAAACTGAAATCAAGTTGTACAACCAAGCATCATGCGATAAACCAGTGATAACATCTGCTCAGATCATACCAGAGCAGACACCAGTTTATACCACAGCCCACGTGAAGGTGTTTTTATTCAATACAAACAGTAACAGCGGCAACACAATGGCCACAAAATGAGACCGTAAGTGCACTTAAATTTTTGGTGAGTTCTGGCTAGGATCTCACAAGGCTGTCATTCTTTTCTTGCTAGCCAGGTAAACAGAACCCATCTGCTAATGCCAGAAACTTCAAAGCTCTTAATTCAGCTGGAAGTAACTACAAGTGAGGACCTTTTTCCTAGCTAGCTACTTCCTGATTTAGAGTTGTCTAGCAAGTTAATTTCATTATAACAAAAGATGCCATCTGACTGGCTGCATCATGCTGGTGACAGGGGCGGGTTTAATGGGTTATGTGCTCAGAGGCTGGGCTTCCTGGCTGGTCTTCCATCTCTGTACCTTGGTCCTGAGCGTTCTGAGTCAGCTGAGGATAAAAGGGACCTACCAGCCAGTTGAGGGGCGTGTTGTTAACAAAATAATCCATCACATCATCTAAGGATTCCTTCATTTTCTGCAGCTTCCCCTTGCTAGAAGTGAGGAGGCTGTCAGACACTTCCTTAAAGGAGGCTGCGTTGCGGAACACTGAGTAGATGTCGCCTGCCATCACCCCCAAGCGGTTGGCTTGATCTTGGACGTTCTGTGGTAGCCCTTGGATGTTGGACAGGAGGGTGTGGCATGTCGTCTGGAGTTGCTGAGTCAGGTTGCGGGCAATAGCAAGAGTACGAGACTCAATGTGCTAAAAATAAAACAAACTTAAGAATTAGCAGTGGATCCAACAGTGCTATGTATAAATTAGCTCAATCACAGTAAGCTGGTTATGTGTCTACCACACGTCTGGATTCTTTGACTTCTTCAAATCCTCATAACAACGCTGAGTGCAACAGTATGACTCACATTTCATAGAGAGGAACATAAGCTTAGAGTTTAAGTAAAAAGCTCCAGGTAATAGCTGGAAAATAGCTGAGTGGGGATTAGAACTAGCACCTGAGTCTCAAAGTTCATCATTTTAAACTGAAGAAGCATAACAGGTAGAGGAGACCAGGCAGAACGAAAATATACCCCATGATAGTAGTATGATTTAGATAGCTCCTCTTCAAATAAGACGGTATGAGCAAACGATTAATACTGATTTCAAAGGTAAATGCATATTAGCTTTTGGTACACAAAGGACCACATTTTAGGACTGCAAGATGCTGTTTTTTCTGTCTGGAACATTAGTCCTCTTCTTGCCCTTTCACCTAGTTTATTCACCATTAGTTCCCAACTTACTGTTAGCTCATCTCCTCCAAGAAGCCATGTGACTCAACCAGCCCCACTCCAAGGCTGCCTGAGGTAGCCTTCCTATATATTCTCACAGCACCGTATTTATGCTGCCTGTATCCCCTGCCAGTCTGTGCCCCTTCTGGGGGCAAAGCCCATGTTTCCCATTCAGTCACATGTCGTTCAGGGCCTATGCACACCTGTGGCTTGTTATATAAAGTTATTCCCTCCCCGGTTTTGCTTTTCTGCCACATAACAAGCCACCAATGTACAGTTATTGTTTGGGCTTTTGATAAAGAGGAGTATTTTAAGAGGGATTATGGAAATATTGAAATGAAAAATCGGAGAAGAACTTCTTCACAAGCTGTAGTAAATGACTGTCCCAGTCATCTTACCTCCGCACAGTGGGATTCGTCAGTGTCATCATGGCCAAGGCTTCTCTTCCACTCCATCCATGAGAGATAGAGCTTGTCCTGAGCATCCTGAATCTTCTGGTTGGTACTATGGACGTTCTTTCTGGCAAATTCAATCTAGAACACATTGAAATAAGATGAAGGAACATTCCTGTCAGCGTGTTTTCAGGTCTAAGATGTAAATCAGGTAACATAAAAACTAAGAATTTCCGTAAGAGTTTAATGAGAGCTATTCCTGCTATCATTGTTATTTATTATCAATATGTGTAAGTTAACCAAGTAGTAGTAGCTCTTTACTGCCTCTATTTAACTATTAAACCACTGACTCCAAATTTACCTTCGGTTTAGAACAGGTTAAGACAACTAACATTTAATCTGTGTGTGTGAAAGGTAAGTTAGAATTATGAAACAGAAAGGAATTTAACCTTCCTCCTCCCTGTTGCCAGCCACCTATTTTCCCTTCTAAGAAGTGGTTTTCTTATGGCAGTACAGTTCTGTACATACTGTTCTGTAACTTGGCAATCTTTAATGGCTACACAGTAGTCTATTGTGATATATCAACTTAGTCTTCTATTAGTTGAAGTGCATTACTATAGTCTCTGGCAACTCTAAACAAATATACACACCTGTAGGATAAAAAGCAAATCTGCTCAAGGTATAGGTGTGTTTGTATCTTTCCTAGAGCAGTCCCTTGAATTCTTCAGAAGGGCACAAGTGTGGCTCTTTCTCTAGACTGCTGCCAACAGCAACACTTTCCCAGAGTAACAAGAGAGGTATTTATATTTGACCCCTCAGAGTAAGATTAGCATTGCTTCATTTATTTCAGCTATTTATCTACTTCCTTTTTCTGTGAGTTGTCTGTATACTCTTTTGTCCATCTTTCTATCGGGCTGTTCATAAAATAAGATTAAAGTTTTGGGATCTCATGATTATATTAACTACCATAACTGGAGATAGATGAACTCACTTCAGGTACCTTATAATGAAGTTTTACTCACCAGCTGAACAGTAGAATGGAGCTGAGAGATGGTCTCCTGGCCTTTTTGCTTAGCTTCTTTAACCCTGCTGAGAGCCTGCTGGTAGGCACGCGAGCGAAGCTTGGTAGACAGGGTTCCCAGTCTAACATAGTAACTTGGTTTCTGAACCACATCGAATCCTTCAACTTTTTTGGCTTCTTTTTCTGAAGTTAGAAAGAAGGAACAGGAAAAAAAGAACTTAAGGATCACAGTTATAGGTGATATGGCCCGGACTCTAACCTGGGTCTTGACTTTGTGGATTCTACCCAACCACGTAGCACTTATGTACTCATTTTCTGCTCATGTCTGCTGCCATGCTTGACCACCCTGAACATATTACAGTCTCTGATACACATTCCATGTATCTACACAGGTTTCTTTCCATTAGAGTGAGCTTCCTGAGCAACACAGTACCAGGCACATAGTGGGCACTAATGTGTCTACAACGATGACGATTCTTTTTAATGATGACTCTGTAAAGCCGCCCATTCAAGATAATCCATTTACAGAAAATATCTGTCAAGGCTACTTTGTCCTAAAGTTTCAAAACGTACTATGTACAATTCAATGTGAAACTTAAGATTGCTTTAAGAAGGAAAACCTCTACAGCTAGAAAAATAACTGGCTGTCGGGGGAGGAAATGGGGATCGACTGCAAACAGACACAAGGGATCTTTTGGGGTGGCAGCAATGTTCTAAAACTGCATTATAGTGATGGTTGCACAATTCTGTAAATTTAGACTGAAGGCAATTATATCTCAATGAAGCTGTTTAAAAAGATTAGTTTAAGATAAAAACATTATTTCAAGACAAAATTCTAATTACCTAGTTCTTCCGCAGTGAGAGGGAGGTACCGGTCTACCAACAGCTCGGATTTCGTGAGTGCGTTTTCTACTCCACTGCTCACAAGCTGCATCACCCGACTTCCCAAGACTGTGTTGATGCTGCCGTTGACAACAGACTTAGTCTTCTCCACACCACCAGTCACCGCGCCTTTGGTCCTGTCCATGACTCCTGTGATCGTGCTGGCCACAGAATCCTTGGCCCCAGTCACAGTAGTTGTCACAGCATCTTTCGCCCCAGTCACAACGCCTTTGGCACTGGCAACAACCTGCAAGTGGAAAAGCAGATCATTCGGCTGGTGAGAAAACAAACACAAATACGTGTTTGAGGTCTGAACTAAGGCAGCATGTTGAAGAGTTAAAGGAAGAATCTAGTCCTTTCACTCTGTAGCTTTAGGTCTTGGGCAAGTCACTAAGGTATGATGAGCCTGAATTTCCCTATCAGGTATCTGTCCTACCTGTCACTCCTCAAGGATTGTTGGAGGAGCAAATGAGGTAAATGGATATGAAATCTGTCAATTTGTCAAGCTGGTAAGTTTCTGTTTTTAACTAGATGAAACTTTAGTGACATATAGGGAGTACTCGAGAGAAGAATGGCCTTTTCCATGTTGGCATGCTTATACTGAGAGCAGCTCATGCCTGCCCATGAGCAGACACAGGTACCATGCACACTCAGCCCTTTTCACACAGCCCTAGAAGGCCTATACATTGGGAGAGGTATCAGTTCTCTATCCTACTGGATGTGTCTCAGATATCTGTTACTCATATAAAGCTCTCCAAACCACCAGCCTGCCCAAGCTCCACTCAAGATACCCAAAGGTAGCCTATGGGAATCGCTAGCTCATTTTCCCATTCTGCTCAAGTGTGAAGGAGAAGATGCAAATTAGAACAAAAGATTCTTTCCTTTTGTGCCTATGCAACAACAAAATTATATCTTTGTATGCTTGACTGAATTTAGTTCCCCTCAAAAACTATACAAGTATTTTTACAACAGAAGACTGATACTAGGGAAGTAAACCAAGTATTAATGAGTCTGGGTTGCTGCAAGGGAAACACAGGAGAAGCTGATTGGGAGGTAATGGTCCAGGTTCCCAATCCAACTGAACTAACTCACAGTTCTACTTTCCACATTGGAGCAGGGGGTAAGGGAAGGGGAGAGGACATGAAAAATCTCCTCCAGGCGTATCTCAGGTATAGAACATAAAGTTTTCAAAACCATTTCATAAACCGGTGACTTGTCCAAGATCACACGTGAAATGGGGACTGAAAACCTAGATCCTGACTAGTCCAGTGCCATTTTTATTATGAGAAGAGAAAATGGCTTTGAGCCTTCATGTGTCCCATCAGGCGCCACACAAAGAGGGTGATGAAGGCTGGCATTTCAGACAGGGATAACAGTACTACACCCCTTCCACTTGAAAACTTAATTACGAAAATCAAGTTTTCAAGTGCAATTAAGTAGATACCCCATAATTCTAGTTATATGACTAAACGGGAAAAAACAAAACTTTCAGTTTAGTTATTTCTCTAGTGTCCTTTCCAGTACCATTTCATGAAGGGCTAATTCCATTAAGAACAGCTAACAGTTAATGTTAAACTCTTTTAAGTGATAATAAAGTGAAAACAATTAGCTTTTTTTAAAATTTTTTTTTTTTAAGACTAGTCAAGTGCAGTAGGGAGGAGAGGGGAAAGCAGTAGAATGAGGAGTTCAATCTGTAACTGACTGTGGAAAAGAATTAGCTTTTTACACTAATAAATTCAATCTTTTTTTTCTCCCAAGTCACTCTATTTCTTCAAACTCAGTGAGAGTAAATTATTCATAGAACTAGGTTATCTTGTAAGAATAATACATTTCTCCTTCTTACAGCACAGGTGGAATATGCAAAAGCACAAATACCCTCTAGTATAATCCAGTCATGCTCCTGGAAAGGACTCACAGGATAGTATAAATTGACATATGCAGTGTCCCAGTGCTGCGAAATAGGCAAGAGAAGAATTTTCTCTTTTTATTCCTACAGCTACAGGAAGAAATTCTACATGTTGTCATGGCATACCAGGGGAGATATATGGACTTCTTACAGTGACTTTCTAGGGGTTGCTATCATGTCACATTAGAGACTACAGAACATGGTAGAAAGACCATTAGAATGAGGGCCAAATAAAGCTATGGCATTTATGATCTGGTCTAAATAACTACAACTACCTCCAAGTATTAAGTTTTGTTACTTATGAAATGAAAAAAACTACCTGATGGCCATATGTATTAGATATATAATAATGTATACATGCTAGTTTAGGATAAGTAAGATTTGGCCAGAAAGTCCATTTGGAACTACATATAGGAACTTGTTATAAAAGGTTTCTAACCAAGACAAGCTTGAACTCCCAGTCCTATAAACAGTGGTTATATTAATAATTACACTAGAAATAAGTAACCCCATTGAATCTGCTGTTTTGACCATTTTAATGCAAACTTACTACTATGTGCAGAGTAACTCTTTTCAGCAAAAGGCGGCTATTCCAGCTTTTAACAGAAGCCCATCATGGAAGAAAAGTCTATAGTCATTAATCAATTCAAATGATTTCAGAAGATTTATAAACCTTTTGGAATTGTTAGAAGATTTATCCATTAGGAGTTTATCTTAAAAATTAAACATCCAGTTCATATTATTAATGCCACATTGGCTTGCAGGCATAAAGAAAAAAAGTGCCACAGAAGAAAGGTGGTAACTTATTACCTATGAGATTATACAGCTTTCATATAGCTTGTTCCAAAGTCACATAAATCCAGTGAGGAAACTGAAGATCAAGCTGTATGGGCCCTCTAGGTATTAGCATGTAGTCTGTCTAGGTCAAGGGAAAGACATGTGGGGGTGGGAAAGGGGAGCGGGGGACAGTGAGGTACTTGGTCGTGGAAGGCTGACAAGAAAACCTTCTCTAAATTATTTGTTAATGTCTCAGGGGAAGGTCTTCTCCAAACTATCATTTACTAGAGCCTATGACTTTCAATAACCAACCAAATTTTTTGTTAATTTTAAACAAGGTAACTTTTAATATTACACACAAAATTTACTATTATTCAGCAAAATTTACAGAAAATACCCAAAATGGAAAATAACTCACTCTCATCATTGGCACAATGTCATGCAACGTAAGTGAAACATTTTAAAGAGAGGCACACAGCATTCTGAAGGCTGTATGCTAAACTTGCCTACAGCCATGTGCTGCCTAACGACACTTTGGCCAACAATAGACTGCACATTAGACCATGGTCCTGTAAGAGTATAATGAAGCTGCTCTATACAGATGTACTATTTTTTTATCTTTTATACTGTATTTTTACTCTACTTTTTCTATGTTTAGGTATGTTTATATACACGAATACTTACCATTATGTTACAGTTGCCTATAGTATAGTACAGTAACATGCCGTGAAGGTTTGTAACCTAGGAGCAATTATACCATATAGCATAGGTGTGGAGCAGGCTATACCATCTAGGTTTGTGTAAATACACTCTATAATGTTCTCGCCATATGAAATTGCTTAATGATGCATTTCTCAGAACCTATTACTGTCGTTAAGTGACACATGACTATATTTAGATTATGAAAGATACAGAGCCTGATTTTTCCCTAACTGGTATCATTCTGTATTCTTAACTTAAAAAAAAAAAAAAAACAAAAAACCAAAGGAGCACTAGAACGGATTAGACTATCATTTTTGTCAACATTGACTAGCTGTCCCATACGAATGGCAGTCCCCCTCAGCACTGGACCAAGCCAGGTGAGAAAAGGGTCTATACACCGCCTCTGCACTTACCTAAAACCACATGTGAATCAGCTATTTGAGAGCCATTTCATCTACAGGGGAAAAGCCACAAATTGAAAGAAAAGTTTTCTAGTCCAAAGGTGGCTAGTTCTTCTCTGCTTCTTAGATATAACCTGACAACAGTTCAGGAAGTAAGAGGGTGGCCATTACTCCTTCAAACACACAACTAGGTCCAAGTTGAGGGAACAAATCATACTTGCCCATCTGTGGCATGCACAGCCTGTGCTAATAGGTAGAACATGAAAATATGTGAGGTGTCAAGCTTCAGCACTTTAGTCCCAAGCTCACCTGAGTTGATGGCTGATTCAGGATAGGCAGTCTCTCCTCAATCCTGTCTAGCCCCTTACAGGCATAGGTATTGGCAACCGCAACTAGAAGAATCACAAATGGGAAAATGTTCATTTAACGGTGTAGGTACAGAATAAACACACATTACTATATCTTATACCTTCTGCCTTATTTAAAAAAAAAAAGAAAGAAATGCACACAAAATGCACTGCCTGTTTCTCTAGCTCAGACAGAAAGAAGCTTGGCAGGTTGCTGGCAACTTTCTTCCACAGACAGAGAAATAAGGGGGTGTGAGGGAGGAGCAGGCAGAGGCAGAGGCAGGCCAGGTAGGAAGCTGGCTAGGAAGTTACTTCCTCATTAACTTGTCCCTAATGTTAACGCCAAGAGTAGCCAGGCTTCCCCTGAACCCTCATTCAGGGAATAAGGTATCTGGAAACTGTCTCAAAATTAGCATTTCCTTGGAGTGTACATTCAGGGCAACTTGAATCTATGCTCCTGGTTTGCAATCCTCAAGCTTGGCCAAAATAAACTCTCTACATATATGTAAAAAAAAAAATTTTTTTAATTAAAAACATGTCTACACAAAAACTTGTATACAAATGTTCACAGAAGCATTATTCATAATCTACAAAAAGTAGAAGTAACCCAAATGTCCATCAACTGATGAATGAATAAAATATAGTCTATCTATACAACGAAATATTATTCCACAATAAAAGGGATGAGGTACTCATATGGTGCCATAACACGAATTAACTTTGAAAACATTACACTAAGCGAAAGAAGCCAGTAGCAGGCCCGGTATGGTGGCTCACACTTAAAATCCCAGCACTTAGGGAGGCCTGGGTGGGAGGATCACTTGAGACCAAGAGTTTGAGACCAGCCTGGGCAACATAGTGAGACCCTGTCTCTGCAAAAAATTTTTAAAATTAGCCAGGTGTGGTGGCGTGCACCTGCAGTCCCAGCTATTAATACTTGGGAGGCTGAGGCAGGAGGATCACTTGAGCCCAGAAGTTTTAGGTTGTAGTGAGCTATGATGACATCATTGTACTCTAGCACAGGCAACAAAGCTAGATCCTGTCTCAGAAAAAAGAAGCCAGTAGCAAAAGACCACATATTTTATGAAATGTCCAGAATAGGCAAATCTATACAGACAGAAAGTAGATTAGTAGCTGCCTAAGGGCAGTTGGAAGGAAACAGGGAGTGATGGCTAACGAGCATGAGGTTTCCATTGTTTTTTATTTTGATGAAATATACATAACACAAATCACCATTGTAACCATTTTTAAGTATACACTTCAGTGGCATTAAGTTCATTCACAACAGTGGACAACCACTACCACTGTCCATTTCCAAAACATTTTCATCATCCCAAACAGAAACTGGTTTGAGATTTCTTTCTGGAGTGATAAAAATGTTCTAAAATTGATTGTGGTAATGATTGCACAACTCTGTGAATATATTAAAAACCATGAAATTGTATACTTTAAATGGGTTTACTGTATGGTATGTTAATTGTATCTCAATATAAAGATGTTATTAAAAACAAAAAAGAAGTTCATGTTCATACACTGTGTGGTCCTAAGAAAGTCAGTTATTTCAGTTCGCCCCTGGATGCCTCCTCATGATCTCAGTTGCCAGCATAGAAACATCTCTTGAAAGTTTATTAAAGCGTCATGAACATCTGCCATTGCTATGCAGTAGGCCTCCTATGACAACGAGGGTTGCCCTGCAATTTCTAGGTAAAGGCAGGATGTGCCTCAGGCAGGGCTGAGGATTCCCTAATGTTGCCTCTGTGAGCTCAGGGGCTCGCCTCTGCCCAGCCAGCCCCTGACTGCACTTGAGGGAACACTCAGAACTCACTTTGTGGCTCGAGCTTCTGGATGATGGGCAGAGCACTCGTCACGGCCACCGAAGTGATGGTCTTCATGCCCTTCTCTGCCATCTCACACACGGACTTCAGGCAGGGGTACTGATCCTTTGTGCTGACATAAGCTGAGGACATGAGGTCGTACGTGGAGCTCACCAAGGGTAGGTTGGCCACCCTAGTCACCACGCTCTGCAACCAAAGGGCAGGGGGCAGTTATTAACTTCTCGAACAGAAAGGGAGAGAAAGGAGTCAAGAAACGGCTATTGAAAAGTCATACCGGTTGTGGCTCAACTACAACAGATGCCATTTTTCTTCCTGGAGAAAGAAGGTATCTGCGGAAGAGAAATTTATTTCAGGACACTGGGAAAAGACTCTCCTAGATCCATTCCCTCAACCCAAACAAATGTTCATTTGAAGCTGGGAAGAATTCAAGATAACCTAGTATAGTCTTCTGCACGTCTTAGTTTAGACGAAGCACAATGGCAAGAAGTGCTCCGAGGGACTGAGAAACATTTCAGGACGCGTTTCAAAGTCCATTTAGTATCCCCAACGACCCACACCCCCACAAAACGCCCGCGGCAGAGCTGCTAGGGAAGGACCCGCACGGCCGCCGCCCACCACTTTCCGGCGAGGCAGCGCTCCCTCCCGCCACCCGGGTCCCAGCTCTGCACCAGAAGGCTAAGCACCGCCCTGCTGGAAGAAGTCGGGCGCCAGTATCGACTGCCCCCGTCGCTGTGCACCCCTTAAAATCCTGCCTGAAGACGATTTTCTAACGCGCTTTCCTTTAAATACTGTCCCATTGGGACAAATGGAAATTGTTTCCCCACGACCATCCAGGGAGGGCACGAGATACTAAAGCCCAGCGCAGAGAAGAAGCCTCAACCAACAAAAGCCAGGTTCGAAAGCGCGGGTCCAGGAGGCCGCCCCTTCCCAGCCAGGACCCGGAAGCTGCCAGACTGGCGGGTCCCCGGGCCACGAGCCCCGAGTGGAGCAGGGCAGCGGCCTCCAGCCCCCGAGCAGCCCCCGGCCCCCAGCTCAGCGCTGCAAGCGCCCCAAGGGGGCGCGCACCCACCGACCGACGGCAGCGAGCAGGCGAGCGCCAGGCGAGTCCCGCGGCAGGTTCCGGCAGCTCCGACCGTACGAGGAGCGCGGCCCCCGGGCTCCGGGACTATATACCTCGCCGCGCCGCCCCTCCCCCGCGCCTCCGCGCCACGTGACCAGCGGCCTTGGGGACGCGGAACAGCCGGTGGCACATCCCGAGTGTCGCCCTCAGCCGCTTGCGGGGTCTTCCCCCCACTGCTGGCCCGCCGAGAGTGGTGGGGGCCCCAGTCTGGGTGAGGGGGAGTCCTGCCTGGGCGGAGAGGAGCCTGCCGGCAAGGGAGGGGAGGTCTCGGGGGGGGCCCAGCCTGTGTGTGGGGTCTGCGGGGCAGCGGGTCTTGGGGAGGGCTGCCTGGGTGAGGGGTCTTGAGAGGCCGGTTTCCAGGCCGGCTTTGGGGTTTTGAAAAACTCAGACCAATTAATGCTAACTTGTTGATTAGCATCAGTCCTCCGAATAGAACTCTTTTAAAATGGAAACAATGGCCTCTAGGCTGTTTATTTTAGGGAACAAATAACTTTTGAAGTTTTGTGAAATTCTAATCCAACGACGGACCTGTAGAGACTTCTGTTTTACTGCTTTTTTAAGTCAATTCCTCAAACATACTTCTCATTTAAAGTTGAATCGGAATTTCCACAAAGGGCCTTAGAATACCATTTGGTTGGTCCTCTCCTCTTTTTCGCCGCAACACTTAATTCCAAATCACTCCGAATGATAGCTGCCCAAGCTTCTGCGAGATTGCCCACTTCGTGCGAGTGTGTTTCGGGAGCGGGGCCTTATACACTGTATGCGTTATTTTTAAAAGCAACTTAAATCATTGACATCTGAGTCCCATTTTTTTCTTGTGTAAAATGCGGAGGCTTGAACCAGATTATTTGACCAAACAAGTTTTGCAACCGCCCGGGGCCAGGTAGGATTCCGTGGACTTCTTCCCAAGTGGGCGAGGGAGGCTCCGTAGATGAAGTTGTCACAGGCCTCTGCCTTCGCCCACCTAGGCACACCAGAGAGGACAGCTGGAAGGTGAGGTGGGAGGAAGCCTGGCGTCTGCCGCCCGCGGGTCCTCCGCCTCTGGAATTGGAACTAGGGGAGAAGGCTGTGGCGCCGGGGCTCAGTGACCGGCTTTGTATGTCAAGCTATGGAGTTTAAACTGTGGGAAGCCCTCAAAGGCAGTCGCCTCAATTACTTAACCAACGTTGCATGCACACAGATACTGTTTATCATATTTAAAGCTTCAAACTGGCCCGTTAAAAATGTATCCCTTAAACATGTCTGAGTTAATATCTAAAAGCCCTTACTAAGAAAAATGATAGTATTTACTTCCCTCCTCCCCCATGTAATTTAAAATAAAATATAATACTGAGCCATAAAATAAGTGTTTGGAAGTCCAAAACAGTTCTGGTTTTGTTTTTTCCCTGTGTTGACATTTTCAGTGTTTTAAACAATCAAATTATGGTTTTCTTTTCTTTTTGGTATTCCAGCTTTCTAGCTTTCTTGATACTGTAAGCAAATGTTGGGTCTGTCTATTGTTAATCCATCCCTGCTCCCATGACTTCTAACTAATCTGACATCTTATTTTGCATCCAGACTCTTGCCCTTTCACCTATAAAATGCCTCCTTCTTTTTCTTTTTTGTTTTTAACCTGTGAGTCATTTCCTGTCTTTAAGGATGAGCAAGCTTTCTTTTGCTTTTATTTGACTGTGAAGAATAGGGCCCCAGAGACTAATCTTGGGACCAGACTCTCCAAACCCACAAAAGATGAAACACACGAAATCCTGCATCCCCAACTCTCTTTCAGCTTCATGAGTTTGTGAGAGCATTGAACTTGTGGCAAGAATAACACTGAAGGTGGGATGTATACAATCCCATTAAGGAGGATGTGTGCAGTAAAGCGGTCCTGGGAAGCACAAGGCCATTACCACGGATTGGGCCAAGCTAAGATTCCTGAAGGTTTTCAGTGTTTTGTTTGGTTCCCTCCAGGAGTTTATTATGGCCTCCTGGGCCCTCCAGGGTCTGGCTCCTGCCTCTCTCATGAGTCTCTTCTCTGTTGTTTACCTCTCTTAAACTTTAAGCTCTAGCCATACCGATTCACTTAAAGTCCCTTGAACACATCTTAGTGTAGGATTCCCGTGTGTCATTGCTCATGCTGTTTTCTCCAATTTGTCCACTGGGAATTTATCCTCCAAAACCCAAGTCTTGTCTAGAAAGGAAAAACGCAGGTCAGATGCCACCATCCCCAGGAAGATCTCCTGAATACTTTAGATGGAATCCATCACTCAAACACCTCTGCTGTACCTCTGTACTTTATGCTTGCCTCTATCACACAATATTATTTTTTTATACATTCTTTTTCTTTGAGGTTAAGAAATTTCTTTTTTCTTTTTGTAACCCCTACCACACATAATACTACCTACACTGAGCAGGTGTTCAATAAATAGTTGTTGAAATAAATTAAATTTGAGTTTGTGTGTGACCAATTATTTTTTTATAAATACTGTATTATTTCTTAAAAGTCACTCTTAATCAAAAATTCTCCTGGATTATTAAAATAGCCAGTAGTACTCATAACTAAGCTTTGCAAACGCAATGCAGCAGTGGTTTACAAAGTAGGGGTCCTGGACAGCAGCATTAACATCACATGGGACCTTGTTAGAAATGCAAATCCCCAGGCCCCACCCCAAACCTAATAAATCAGAAACTCTGAGTGTGGGCCCAGCAATCTGTGTTTTAATAAATCCTCCAGATTATTTTGATAGTTTCTAAAGTTTGAAAACCATTGTTTTACCTAAGTGTTTTTTCATGGAGTGGCCTAGGGAGTGGCACATCAGAATCACCTTGGGTGCTTGTTAAAGCACTCTGCTTGTTAACAAATTCTGCCTCCTACTCCAGACCTACTGAGAAAGGATCTACAGGGGGTGGGACCCAGGAGCCTGCATTGTTAACAATGCTCCTTTGGAGTACCACCACTTTTCACAAAGCACTTTCACATGTGGCTCCTACTTGAGCCTCATAGCAATCTGGAAACTTGATGGAGAGGGGATTATTACTTCTGTTTTAATAATAAAGAAACAGTTTCAGAGAAGTTATGGGATCTACCCATAGTCTTATGACTGACTAAGCAGCAAGCTAGGCAAAACTAGATCCTGGGCTAGTTACCTAATTTCTCTTCTTAGTTTCCTCATATGTAAAGTGGAGATAATAGCAATTCACGTTCTAGGTAAAAGTTATATGAGTGTTCGTTGTACTAGTCTTTCAACTTTTCTGTGGGCTTAGGAAACTGTTTCAAAATAAAAAGTTTAGGATATTATACAGTGATGAGAATGAACAGACCTGTAACTAACTGCTTATTTGCAATGCAAATGAAAGAAGCCACTTGCAAATGCATGCTATACAAAAACAAGCTAAGCTCTGCCTTACGTTGGGGAATGCTTTAGAAAAAAAAAAAAAAGAGGGTCATTGCTTTGTCGTGGGGCGGTGAGTACAGGGTTGGTGACTGGAAGGGGCCATGAGGGGCCTTTGGGTGCAGGTAATTTTCTATTCTGGAAGCTAGTTACATGTGTGTACTCTGTGAAAATTCATCAAGCAGCACATTTGCATACGTTTTTGAAAAATTGAGGGGAAAAGAAACAATCTTCACGGTGGCATGAGCCTGTAGTCCCAGCTACTCCAGAAGCTGAAGCAGGAGGATCAGGATTGCTTGATCCCAGGAGTTCAAGACCACAGTGCCCTATGATCTCACCTGTGAAAAGGCTAGGGTTTGTAGCAACTCAGGCTTGTTTGGGTATGTTATTGATACAAAGTAATACCAAAATAGCAAGAAAAAAAGCTGGCCATGGAGTTTCTTCTTCTAGAGGCGGTACAACTGCCTCCCTCCGCAGTATCTCCGTGTGCTCCAGCTGTGTCCACCTGCATCCCCTCCTTCAAGCAGCTTCCTCTCCCTCTCACACCTCCTTCTTGAGACATACTCTTCCCTCTGTCTGGATTGCCTGCCCCTCTGGCAAACTCTGTTCACTCTGTACAACTCTACTCTTCACCTCTCTGAGGTGCTGCCCAGCCCTAAGATCGTAAAATAGGAAGTGGCAGCGCTGGGCTTCAAATAGAGTTTATCTGAATCTAGAATGTACACTGTATACTTGGCGTGTGCTCTTGGGAAATAAATACACTTGACCCAAATAGGCCTCAGTGTCCACACAGGCATCAGTAAGATGGAGTTAGCCTAGATTCTTCCTAGGGTTCCTTTCAGCTGTCTTATTTTAATCAAAAAACAACAACAGAAACAATAGCTTGTATTGTATTAATACATAGCTATACAATGTCCCTTCTAAAAACGTTTTTTTGGGCCGGGCGTGGTGGCTCACGCCTGTAATCCTAGCTCTCTGGGAGGCCGAGACGGGCCGATTGTTTGAGCTCAGGAGTTCGAAACCAGCCTGAGCAAGAGCGAGACCCTGTCTCTACTAAAATTGGAAAGAAATTAATTGGACAGCTAAAAATATATAGAAAAAAATTAGCCAGGCATGGTGGCACATGCCTGTAGTCCCAGCTACTCGAGAGGCTGAGGCAGGAGGATTGCTTGAGCCCAGGAGTTTGAGGTTGCTGTGAGCTAGGCTGACGCCATGGCACTCACTCTAGCCCAGGCAGCAGAGTGAGACTCCGTCTCACAAAAAAAAAAAAACAACGTTTTTTTGTTTTTTTAATTATTTATTTATTTTTTAAATTTCAGAATATTACAGGGGTACAAATGTTTTGGTTACATGGATTGCTTTTGTACTGCTTGAATCAAAGTTGTAAGTGTGTGCCTATCACCCAGATAGTGTACATTGTACTTGTTAGGTATAATTTCACCCTTTCCCTCCTCCCTCCTTCCACCTGCATGATTTCCATTGAGTTTTACTTCCATCTGTGCACATGAGTGCTGATCAGTTAGTTCCAATTTAATAGTGACTACATGTGGCGTTTGTTTTTCCATTTTTTTTTTTTTTTTTGGAGTGTTGTTGTTTTTTTTTTTTTTTTTTTTTAGACAGAGTGTCACTTTCTTGCCCGGGGTGAGTGCCGTGGCCTCAGCCTAGCTCACAGCAACCTCAAACTCCTGGGCTCAAGGGATCCTACTGCCTCAGCCTCCCAAGTAGCTGGGACTACAGGCATGTGCCACCATGCCCGGCTAATTTTTGCTATATGTATTTTTAGCTGTCCAATTAATT
>CAUYSK010031399.1:0-12530 GCA_963575035.1 Avahi laniger
AGACTCTCAGATGGCCTCCAGGGACCCCTGTCTCCTGTTATCCAGGCCCTGTGTTACCCCTCCGCCTTGACCATGGGCTGGCCTAGCTGCTACGTCTACCCGATATACTGTGGCAGAACGGTAATGCAAGCCTTTTCCAGATTGCGTTACAGGAGGTAGTTTCTTATCTCTTGCTAGCAGAGCGGTTTCTCTCTTTCTCATTCACACTGACTTTGATGAAGCAAGCTGCCATAGTGGGGAGGCCCACGTGGCAAGGGCCAGTGTGGAACAGCTCTGCCAGCAACTGCCTGAGCACATCCTTCTCCCTTCCCCTGCTGAGACTTCAAATGAGGTTCTAGCCCTGGCAGAGACTTTTTTTTTTTTTTTTAATTAAGAGACAGGATCTCACTCTGTCACCCAAGATGGAGTGCAGTGGTGTGATCACAGCAGCTCACCCGCAGCCTCAAGCTCCTGGGCTCAAGTGGTCCTCCTGCTGTGGCCTACCCGGTAGCTGAGACTACAGGTGTGAGCCCCCATGTCCAGCTAACTTTTTAAAATGTTTTTTTGTTGAGATAGGGTCTCACTTTATTATCTAGGCTGGTCTGGAACTCCTGGCCTCAAGTGATCCTCCCACTTCAGCCTCCCAAAATGCTGGGATTATAGGAGTGAGCCACTGTGCCCTGCCCCTGGAAGAATCCTGTTGCAGCTTTGTGAGATACTTGAAGCAGAGGACCCAGGAAAGCCTGTTTGCATACCTAACTGAACTTTAAATTGCTAAGTTTTGGGTAATTTGTTATGCAGCAATAGATAATGAATGCAGAGAACATGTATCACAGAAGAAGCACTGAAAAACCAGGAGAATAAGATGACTCATCCAGACAATGCCAGCTAGTTTCTGTCCTCAGCCACCCAGGATTGCACATGGGTCAATGACAGAGTAGTCAGGGTGGCATCAGTGGAGAATATGTACAAGTTCAACAGTTTGTCCTCTCCCTCACCAAGGCTGGTCTTGCTACTACTGGTGCTGAATATCTGATGTGTCATAGCAGAGGCAATGCTGAGCCTTCAATATGGTACCATCCCTAAAGGAGACCAAATTGCTACTTGAGCCATCTGAGCTCAGAGCACTAAATTACATACCCATGCCTTCCATCCATGATTTTTAAGTCAAAGTCTATGAGCCATTTCTACAAAACTTACCGAATAGAAAGACTAATTATTAAGTATGCTTTCTACTTATATTCATTCTTTGTTTCCTGCAACTTTGCCATTAAAATGTTTCAGCCTCTTTAACTTTTACTGACAGATTGGCCATATAATTGGAATCACTTTCCTAAAAGAATCAAGAATTGATATTCCAACAATTTAATCAAGCAACTGTGAAAACCCAGCAGCTCTAATTAAAGAGAATACAAATACAACCATTTGGAAGGAAAGAACCTGGGAGAACGGATAGAATGTGTTTTGTCATATTCACACAGCACTCTGAAATGCTAGGTTATTGATTTATTCTGCTCAGTATGGAGCACTACTTTGTTCTTTTGTGGCCATTACCTCAAGCAAAACCCTTTTGAAACCAGCTAGGTGTGTGGGTATTATTTCTAAATCCGAAGCTGAAGAATTTAACTTTCAAAGCCATATGTTAGAGGCCAAAGGCTATCTATGCAATTCTACAGCTGAAAATAGAAGATAGAAGTCTCATTCTTCTCTGTATCCACCAGTCACATTGCTTTCATCCTCAATTTATTCATCATGATTCCTATTGACCTAGGCACTGTACAAAACATACATCAAAATGGGATCCTGCTCTCAAGGACCTACCTTGGCAGCATGTAGAATCTATATCAAATGAATTGCCAGGGTGATTTTCCATGTTACCTAGGTCCTTGGGCTGTGTTCCTCATTTTGATTTCTTTCTACTTTCTAACATGAAAAATAGCAGTCTCAAATACTTTTAGGAATTGATTATTAAAAATTATTTTTAGAAAGCTAGTATGAATAATTAGCCCCAAACAGAGTCGATCTACCACTTGTTTTTGCAATAATGATTATTAATACCTGTTATTCACAAATCATTGTGTTAGAGATAAATAAAACATGAAATCTTCCCTCCAGGAAGTTTTAGGCAAGTCTAGTACAATAGGAGAAAAGATGAGGTAAACTCTGTATATAACATAGTCACTCTCCGGAAGCTCTGGAAAGACAGACAAATAAATAAGAGATGAATTATGGAGAACCACAGAACATGAACACTGAAGTGAAGTTATAGACCGCCTTGGCTAGTGGTGCCCATATTTTCACTGACAGGGATGTGTTTCATTGTCATAGTTTTTCTTTGCCTGGGCTCATGTTTTGGAAAAGATTTGCCTAACAAATAAAATTATTTACCAATGATTAATGAATGCAGTTTTGTTCTCTGTCTGACAATCACAAGTACAGCCGGGCAAAGATTGTTTTTAGGATTATTAGAAATGTTCGAAGGTCAAGGAGAAGAAGCGAACATGATAGTTGGTGAAGTCGAGAGAGAGAGAGAGAGAGAGAGAGAGAGAGAGAGAGAGAGAGAGAGAGGAGAATTAAAGAGAGAAGGCCCTGCAGGAAATGTGAAGGACTTTCAACAATGGTGCTTGTGGTAGTGCGGACAATAATGCCCCCTGGATAGTTTCTTTTGGGAAGGTAAGGTGGGGGAGAGAGGGAGATGTGTTGTCGTTGTCGGGTGAAGGTGAGGAGGAGGGGGCAGGGGTAAGGGAGGGTGTTCCTGCCTGGGGTGGGGGGGAGAGGGAAGCAGAGGACTCAAACAAAGTGGATGGGGTTTAGGGAGGCTGTTGAGAGCACTTGGTACAAGGACATTTAGGGAAAAGAAAAGGGACTAGTGGATGCCATTAAATTCCAGCAGAGGTGGGATATTATTCTGGAGACAGTCAACCGAGTGGTTTGATTTCGCCAGCAGCCTTGAGTATTCTGGGTGCAGGACCGGAAGATCAGCTGACTGGGGGATGGGGGTGCTGAGTGCTGAGGGCCTGAGAGAATCGGGGGGGGAGGCTGGAGGCACGCTGGCAGTCGTGGGTCCTGTGGTCCTGACAAGGTCAGAAGAGGGATGTTGTGAGAAGAGAGTCAACAGATTGGGATGACAAGGACGTGACAAGGAACAGGGATTCACCATGACGGCAAAGGCTGGGAGAATAGAACAGGGAGGTGGGGGTGTTTACAGCAGGCATTGCCTGTCTGCTAGGGCCATGAGCAGATTGCCGGCCTGGAGAGGAGGGGATATCTTTGAAATTCAGCAAGTTTGTGAACTGTGAGACTAGGATGTGTCTGGAGGATCATTTACAGTGATGTTCAAGTTGTCCAGGGGCCTGGGAAGACAGAGAAACAACTGGATTTCTGCAACATGGTGATCTGGCGGACATACTCTTAAGCCAAGGTCAGACAAACGTAGTGTTGGTCCCCATTCAGCTACAGACCAGGGCCGCCTCTATCTTATTCTTTTAAAGAAAACATTTTATTTTAGAATAGGTTTAAATTTTCAGAAAAGTTAAAAAGACAGTATAGAGTTCCCACATACCCCAGGTCAAATTTCTCCTATTATTAATATCTTACATTAGTATGGTACATTGGTCACAAGTAATAAACCAGTCCTTGTACATTCTTATCAGCTAAACTTCATATTTAATTCAGATTTCCTTAGTTTGTATATTATGTCACTTTTCTGTTTAGGGATCCCGTCCAGGACATATATTATGTTTAGCAGTTATATCTCCTTAGGCTCTTCTTGGTTATGACAGTTTCTCTGACTTTTCTTGTTCTTGATGATGACCCTGACAATTTTGAGAACAGCTGGTCAGGTATTTTGTAAACTGTTCCTCTATTGGGATGTGTCAGATGTTGTTCTCATGATTAGACTGGGGATACGGGTTTTTGTGAGGAAGACCACAGAAGTAAAGTGCCATTCTCGTCCTCTCATGTCAAGGGCACGTATTATCGATGTGATGTATCTCTGTTAATGTTGACCTTGATCACTTGGCTGAGGCAATGTTTGTCAGGTTTTGCTCTGAAAAGTTCTTTTTCTGTTCTCCCTTTTCATGGTGCACTCTTTAGAAGGAAGTAACTACATGCAGCCCACTCTTAAAGAATAGGAGTTATTAATACATTCCATCTCCTTTAGGTCAGAGTATTTACATAAATTATTTGGAATTCTTGTGCACAGGGAAATTAGTCTATTCTTTCCCACTTATATATTTATTAAATCACTTATATATATATATAAGCATAGACTCATGGGTATTTATACTTTGGGTTATAAGCCAATGGCACTTTGTTTATTGCTTTGCTCAAATTGTTCCAGTTTTGGCCATTGGGAGCTCTTTTAGTTGGCTTCTGTGACCCTCTGACATACTCCCAACATGGCTTTTTGTTGTTTTGGGGTTTTTTTGTGGGGGGGACAGAGCACTTCTTTGCTTTCTGGAACTAAATTATGCGCAGGTTTAACTTGTATATTTGCTTCCATACTCCTTTTTCCAAGAAGCCCTTATTGTTTTTATTGGAGAATGGTATTAGAGACCAAGATATGTGTGCTAAGTATAATTGCTGCTACTGAAGGTCAAAATTATTAGCATGACATGTGTGCATTTTCACACATGACCTGAAGCCTGGAATTGTCTCCAGCCTCATTTTAATTGGTCCTCTCAGTTGCTCTTGGGCTTCAGCCTTACTTGCCTCCCTTTCATTGCTGAAGTCCCATGCTTCCTCCAGCCTCAAAGACTTCCTCTTACTGTTCTCTTTATTAAATCTTCATTGCCTGTACCTTCACTCCTTAACTATTTCTGCCTTGTTAATTCCTACTCATTTTTTAGATATCACCTTTCGGGAGAGCCTTCAAGGATACCCATCTCAACCCAAATTAGACCAAGGTATACACTTTCACAATCTCTTATAGTTTGCCAAAATGTGGCACTTACCACATTTTGCAGATATATGTCAATTTGTATAACTGTTTTATTAGTTATAATAAACTCAACCAGTAAGCTGTAAGACACTGTGTCTGGTTTCTCACTGTTATATGCCCAGCACCTAGCACATTGCGTAGCATATAGTAAATGTACTCTAAATAGCTGAAGATAAATGAAATAATTGAAGAGCTATGCTATGAAAGAGATCCAAAGAAACTTGTTTGTTGCTCTTTAGGACAGAATAATAGAACCCACAAGATAAGATTAAAGATGGACAATTTATGATTTAAAACAAATTTCTAGAGTATACAACTGGAAAATGAGCCAAATCAAGGAGTAGTGTGTGTCCTGTCACTGAAAATGTTTAAATGGAGAATAAAAAATTTTTTTTTGTATTAGTGCCTGCAAAGGGATGTGTTATATTGATGAGGAGCATTGGATTGGGGAAATCACAGTGTTCCCTCTCAACAGTGTGGTATGACAGAAAGTGATAGACTCATGAGCTGGCTGTATCTGATTGTATCCTCCCTCTGTACTGTCTTGTTATATGCCCTGCTCAAGTGCCTTATCTTTGCTGAGCCTCAGATTTCTCATTTGTAAAGTGGGGATTTTAACATTACTTATAGTTGGGTTACAGTGAGGATTAAAGTACAGGGTATTTGTGGAGTGTATAGTACAATGCCTGACACAGACAAGTGCTCAATAAATAGTAGCTATTATTATGAGGCAAATAGGACTTCATAAATAGCACAGGATTTGGAAAAAGGCATATGTCTCCATGTGCCACATTCAAAACATGTGGGTTTGAATTCCGACTGCTATTTGCCAGTTGTACCATTTTGGCTAAGTTACCTGTGGTCTCCAGACATCAGTTTCCTTAGTTATAAAGTGCAGATATTAATATTTATTGTTTTGTAAAATTGTTTAGAGTAAGAATTATAAAAACAGATGTACCGAACGTGGCCTTAATATGCACTCAGTGTATCCTTGAGAGCCAGATGACTTGAACAGCCTCCAAGGGCATGCTCTAGTAACACAGATGTTTCTGGGTGCCTTCTGTTTTGTTTAGTGGGCATGCAAACTGAGGGTGAGAAATCAATGGTGCAGCACAACAGATGGGGTATGTTCTAGAGGCTGAAGAAGAGAAGAAGAGCAAGGTCAGGATGATGAGTATCTTGGATGAGGAGCTACTTCAGGGGAAGAAAGAGGTATTAAGTGGTGATGGTGACAAAGTTTTGCTGTGTAGTGTAACTTTATTTTTTGATTTTCTCTAAAATAGTCAATTCTATATTGTTAACCCATTCTTTTGAGTTCTGATTTTTTTCTCCTCTTTGGAGAAAGAGCACATTGGTGAGTCTGAACTCAAGGTGGACTCAACGTAAGAGCAGAGACTGCCACAGGGCCTAGTCTCATCCAGGTTGTGCTAGATTCCTCCTCCTTCCCTGCCTACTTCTTAGATTCTCTTCTAACCTATTTATTGCTATTAGAATGAAATGAAATAATAGATGTTGAAAATCACTAAAGTGTACATTGATAAATACATAAATAAATTATTCTATTTTTAGCAGTGACCTGAAGAACCAGAAAGTTCAGAATCATAATAATCAGATCAGTAAAAACATTCGGAAATCCTCCAACCACTCTGTCATTTGAACTGTGTTTCATTCTATCAAATTTCCGAGCACCTTTCTAACTAACATCAGACTCTCTTGAGAGAGGAGGCAGTGCCATTTATTCGATCAATCTACAAATGTTTATTGAGTGCCTATGACGTGGCAGGGACAATCTAGTGGGTAGGGATGCAGTGATGAACAAGACACAGAGGGGCCTGGTGGAGTTTCAATTCCAGTGTTTGCTGGTGGTGATCGCTGGGGAGAGCTGGTAACAACTGAACAGATACGACACTACAGATTACTATGCTTCCTATGGCTTGTTCATCAATATGTTCCCTAGCACAATGTCTAGCATGCAGTAGGTACTCAGTAATTATCTGTCGACTAAATGTGTAAATGCATATCTGGAAACCCATTTCTTCTGGGCCAACACATTACTCTCTCCAGCTGATAACTCACTTGAGCTAATATTTTGCCTCAAATGTGCATTTTAACAATAGATATGTGGTTAATGCTAGACCAGAAGGAGACCCTGAAATGGAGCTTCGGCAAAGCCAGTGGAAGCTGTTTGGGATTCAGAAACTTTGGGTCACTTTTTAGCTGACACTTACCATGGTGCCTCCTCTCTTTCAACTCAAGGTCCATTTTTTTTAAGCAGGTGAGGTGTATAACAGTGCTAGTAATAAGTGAAAGGAATTATAAGCTTGTTTTACAATTGCTAATTCTAAATCGTTTCAACATCATTCAGGACATTATTTAATGTAACGCAGCTTGATAAAGATTCAATTCAACTCTGTAGAAAACTTAGTCAGAAGAATTATTTGTTTGAATGTTTGCTAAGTAAGATTGTAAAAATAAAACCTTGAGGAATCTCTTGAGGAGATCAGATACATTACACGGACATGGGATTCTTGACAAAGAATGTAATACTTTACAGAATCTCCATTAGCTCAATAATAACTATTTTCTAAGACTTTATTTAACTTTATTTAACTCAATATACTACTGCCTAGTGTTTAAAAAGCAGATGCGTGAAGCAAATAGTTTCAGAAAGATATATCTCTTTCCCTCTTCTTTTCCATCATAATTTGGTTTCTCAATTTTTATAAAAGCAATATTTGGCCAGAAAGAATGCAATGTGTAAGAATTTAATCTAGTATTTGATTAATGAACAATTTAAAGATAATACAACATAGGATAATTGAAAATTAATTCTGACTTTTAGAAAGATAATATCCTATTTGTTTATGTTTATTAGTTTCACAGCACCCTGCAGTTCAGTACAATCTGAATTCTGAGGGATGAGAGAACAGTGTGTGGCACGTGGGGCTGGAATCACGTAACATCAGCTCTTTCGATGATAAGCTATATTATCTCTGGGGGAATGGAAAAGTTAATTAACTTTTCTTTTCTTTTCATTTTTTATTTTTATTTTTTAGACAATATCTCACTCTGCTGCCCAGGCTGGAGTGCAGTGGTGCAATCATAGCTCTCTGCAGCCTAGAACTCCTGGGCTCAAATGATCCTCCTTCCTCAGCCTCCTGAGTAGCTGGGACTACAGGCACATGCCACGGCACCCAACTAATTTTTCTTATTTTTTGTAGAGACAGGATCTCACTATGTTGACCAGGCGGATCTCAAACTAGCAATCCTCTCTCAGCTTGGCCTCCTAAAGTGCTGGGATAACAGGTATGAGCCACTGTGCCTGGCCAACTCTCCTTCCCAAAGCTGTAAAATGTGAGGGTTGGAAGGGATGATACATACTTTTCTTCCAGTTCTAATACTGGATGATCTTTTTGATGCCTGATTTTAATGTTTTAATTGGGAAACTAGGCAAGAACCATTTCTCTAATAGCCAAGTAAGACTTTCTGATAAATTAAACACAACCTATTACTCATCGTGTGCCCTGGATCAACTGTATTTAAAATATTCTGATTTAAGCTTTTTACTCTTCAAACGATATGCATACCATTTGTCTCCTGGCCATTAAATACCACTTTAAGTTAGAGACTTCTCATTTTTTAAATTCCTATGAATTAATTATCATTCTCTCAATAAATTATTGGAAAGTAATGACTCAACTATAAAAACAATATACAAATTCTCTAGTTTAGCATTTCTCCAAATTACACAGACAAGATTTCTGCCTCTGATCATGAAACAGAAACTGATATGAGACTTGCCTTTCCACTGAATACTACTGGAACATTGGGAAAAATACATGAAATAACTGTTTTCTGACATTGTACAAGAAAGAGGCCATACAGGATGTGATCCTGAGAGAAGTGGGCATGCCCTATGATCAGTTGCTTGGCTTTCTGCCTGGAGGCATTTTAGGGGCCATGGCACAGCGGGGCAGAAGGCAGGAAGAGCATGGTGGTCGTACTGAGTCATGAGATACAAAATTTACTGGATGGACTTAATAGAAAATGAGCTTCTACAGAAGAAAAGATTGCTGAATTGGAAATCATAGTAATAGAAAATGAAGCACAGAAAGAAAAAAGCATGAAAAATAAATATTTAAGAGAGCCTCAGTGACTTGGTGGACAATGAAGGAGTCTAATTTTACCAATGTGTAATTGAAACCTCAGAAAGAGAAAGGCAGAAAAAAATATTAGAAAAAATATAGCTAAAATTTTTCCATATTTTAAGAAAATTCTACACATACAAATCTAAGAATTTTAATAAACTCTAAGTAGGATCAACCCCAGAAAATCAAGCAAAGATAAATTACACTGGGGGATGGTGGTGGTGGTGTTGGATTAAGAATGTCCTCAGACTTTATATCCAAAACAAAGGAAGTCAGAAAACAATAAAGATATTTTTAAAGTGATTAAAGAAAAAAATATTTTTCATCCTAGAAATTTATATCCAGTAAAACTATATTTCAAAAATGAAGGAAAAAAAAACTTTTTCAGACAGCAAGAGTTGAGAGAATCTATTGCCAGCAGACCTGCACTATAAAATATATTAAAGGAAGTTCTTCAGACAGAAGGAAAACAATGCCAGATGGAAACATAGATCTACAGAAAAGAACAAAAAGCAGCAGAAATGATAAATATTAGAGAATTTTCTTTTTTGTTTCTTTAAAAGACAATTGTTTACAGCAAAATAATAACAATACATTATGAGGCTACAACATAAGTAGAAGCTAAATATATAAAAATGTTAACACAAAGAACAGTAGGAGGGGGAAATGAAAATATATATTGTAAAATTTTTACATTTTATATGAAGTGCCATAATATTATTTGATAAGTTAAACATGCATATGTAAATCTTAGAACATGCACTTTAAAAAAAAAGTCATATTGCTCATCAACCAAACCAATAGAGGATATAAGATGAAATCATAAAAAGTTTCACTTAATCCAAAAGAAGGCAGAAAAGAAGAAAAAAGGAAGAAAAAATAAAACAGATAAATAGAAAACAAGATCATATAGTTTGAAATTAATCGTATTGATAATTACATTAACTACATATTGTCTAAATATTCCATTTAAGAGCAGAGATTATCAGACTGGATTAAAAAATCATGCTATCTATAATAAAAACCAATTAAATATGAATCCACAAATGAGTTTAAGGTAAGTAAATGGAGAAGTAAACATGAATCAGAAGAAAGTAGGAAGGACTTATATTAGTATCAGACCAAGTTTTTCCAAAATAGAGAATATTACTCCTAATAAGGAGGGACATTTCCTAACGATCAAGAGGCTAGATCATCATGAAGACGGAACAAATTTCAACTCAATAATAGAGCTTCAAAATACATGACTTCAAAGTCCCCCCTCAGTAACTGATCCATAAAAAGTAGAGAGAAAATCAGCAAGGATATACCAGACTTGAAGTTGACTTAACTGACATTTACAGAGTACTCCACCCAATATGGGCAGAATATATATTCTTTACAACTGTGTAAGGAATAGTTACCAAGATAGATCATATGATTATCCATAAAAAAAACTCAATTAATTTAAAAGCTTGAAATATTACATCATGTGGTATCTAACCAGACAACATTAAATCAGAAATCTAAGGGTGCTTCTATGTATAACCTAAAAATTATTTTTGTGGCCAAATATTTTGAGAACTTTCAATTTCAATAAACTCAAAGTTTTATAAGAATTCTTAGAGTCTTTAGTATGCTACTGTTAATTTAAAATCTCCAGGACATTCTCATGTTTTGGGCCATTCCCAAACTTATTTAAAAAACTTAACAAGTTTTTAAAATGTCCATTGTCCTGGAGTAGTCTCTGTAATGTATGTTTGAAAAATATTCCCCTAGTTTATCTAGAAATTCTGTTAGAGATGTGTGAAATCATGTTTCTATCATTCCTCAGTTTCACATAGTGACAAAGATTTGCTCTTTGGGATTCTGGGCGAGAATTGAAAGATGATTATTAGAAAGAGATTTTGTAGGAAGCAATCATGATTATTAGACTACATGGGTTCATCGAGAATAAACCACCCATATTAGAGTCATTTCCTTCTTTGGCAGGTTAGACATACACAGGACATGTTTGGGTTTCAACAGTGTGCCAGACAAAATCTCTCATGACATCTTTGTGGATAGGTGATTTATTATATATAAGGTAATTCACAGGAAATTCAAAGATTGGATTCAAATGGTCAATGTTTATCTGAATAATGATATTTCTAGAAACATAGAACTTTTCCTTCAACCTTTGTGTGTGTTGGGGAGAGGGTGTGTGTGTGTGTGTGTGTGTGTGTATTTCTATTTTCTTTCACATTTTAAACATGATGTTTTAAATAAGAATGTCATGCTCATAAGAATTTTAGCTGGCTCAAAATTGCGAAGAGTATTTAAAATATTTGGTTCCAGAATTGTTATCCATAAAGAACTCAAGTGACTCTGAAATAATAGATTAACATTTGAAATAAATAAACATGTATAGATAAGGTAAATTTATATCACTGGTTTCACGGTAAAATAATTGTGTTAGAAAAATGTGATACGTAAAAGGATTCAGTGATTTTTAGGTGATTACAATCGCAATATAATCAGTAATACGCATTGCCAAAATATCAATATAGTAAGAATTGGGGCTGGATTTCTAATCTCACATCCACTTCTTTCTGAATGCATATTCTTTTTCTCTTTCTGCTGCTGTAGTATGATCTCACAAGATATTAAGATGAAAAAAGGAACTGATATAAGGGATGTGATAGACACATGTTTATCTAAGCTACTCAGAGTCCCACATGGAGTTTGACCTTTGATTGAGAATACCACAGTTTAAGAGGAGAACTGGAACACTTTTAGAGTACCGTTAATCAAATGGAGAAGAAATTTGAATTCATTTCATAGGAGGAAGTCAAACGAGCAAAGGATTTTTGATCTGGACAAGTGAGGAGTCTATAAGACCATATTATTTGTCTTAAACATTGAAGAACTATTACTTGAGAAAGTAATAGTTCTATTACATTTTTTCTTTGTGCCTATAGAGTACAACTAGGACTAGCAACTGAAATACTCATGAAGCCAGCTTGAGACAGTAAGTTAGAATTTTCCAACACTGCTGTCTGAAAGTGTGCTGAGATCTCTGAGTGGTGGTGAGTTGATAAACATTAGAGGTGTTCAAGCAGAGTGTAGTTAACCACTTAGCTGAATAGAAATGCTAGCAGCTGGATTTCAATGTTCCCTTCAACATTTGGAGTCTTTAATTTTATAAAAACAACAGTGGAGCGAGGATGTGGAGAGACAGGAACACTCTTACACTGCTGGTGGGACTGCAAATTAGTGCAACCTCTGTGGAAAAGAATTTGGAGATACCTCAGAGAGCTAAAAATAGAAATCCCATTCGATCCAGCAATAGTGCTATTAGACATCTACCCAAAAGAGCACAAAACATTCTACTATAAAGACATCTGCACTCGAATGTTCATGGCAGCACAATTCACTATTGCAAGAATGTGGAAACAACCCAAGTGCCTGTCAATCCATGAGTGGATTACCAAAATTTGGTA
>CAUYSK010031400.1:0-27312 GCA_963575035.1 Avahi laniger
GGTGTCTCTGTGCTGGGACTCAGGCGTTAGGACTTTCACTTTTTTTTTTTTGACAGAGTCTCACTGTGTTGCCCTGGCTAGAGTGCCGTGGCATCAGCCTAGCTCACAGCAACCTCAAACTCCTGGGCTCAAGCGATCCTCCTGCCTCAGCCTCCCGAGTAGCTGGAACTACAGGCATGTGCCACCATGCCCGGCTGATTTTTTCTATATATTTTTAGCTGTCCAATTAATTTCTTTCTAATTTTAGTAGAGACGGGGTCTCGCTTTTGCTCAGGCTGGTCTCGAACTCCTGAGCTCAAACAATCCGCCCGCCTCGGCCTCCCAGAGAGCTAGGATTACAGACGTGAGCCACTGCGCCCGGCCAGGACTTTCACTTTTTAGAGCACCGTAGGCGGCCCGGGAATGCGGCCAGTGTTACGAACCCCTGGTCTAGGATTCCAGAATCAGGAGCAAGCTGAGGCTGGTCCCAGAGTGGGGCCAGCAGACGTAGTCCCCCCTGCTTTGGTGAATCCGCCCTCCGGACTGGGGTGCTGTGCTGGGGTCCAGAATCCCCACACAGCCTCAAGGAGCTCCGGGCCGCCCTTACCCTCACCGCTCGTTCAGGTGTTACTGGCCTGAGCCCCAGGGCCTCCCGTCCAGGGCCCGAGCGGAAACCAATCTGTGAGCCGATCTTCTCGTTCCCCATTCAGCACAGTGCTGACCGCTTGCTGTTTCTCTCCCGACAGGGAGCAGCGGAGATTTGAACCAGGTAACGTGTGATCCTGGGAGCAGTGCCGTCCAGGCCCGCGCCTTCCTTGGGCCAAGGGCCTGGCTCTTCTGGACTCCTGCTGGCTGCCAGGTTGGAATGTTCTGCCCATTGAATAGATAGATAAACCGAGGCCTAGAGAAGCAGAACGACAAAGGCCTGGCCTGACCGCGTAGACAGCTAGCGGAGGTGCTGGGGCCAGAGCCTGAGCTTCCTCACTCCTGCTCTGGGGCTGTCTACCCAGACGTCTGATAGCACATGGTAACTGTGGCCAGGACTGCTTTTTTAACAGATCATTAATCCTTTTTAAATTGTGGTAAAACACATATAACATAAAATTGACCAGCTTTTAAGTGTGCAGTTCAGCAGTGTTAAGTATATTCACATTGTCGTGCAACCAGTCTCCAGAACCCTTTTCACCTTGCAAAATTGAAACTCTGTTCCCGTTAAACAACTTCCCACTTCCCTCCCCCTCCCCCCGCCTCCGGCAACCGCCTTCCCGCTTTCTGTCTGGACCGATCTGACGAGTCTGGGCGCCTCATATTACGTGGGACTGAACAGCATTTGTCTTCTGGTGCCTGGCCTATTCCGCTCAGCATAGCGTTCTGTCCCTGCGGCAGCCTCTGTCAGCACGCGCTTCCTTTCCGAGGCTGAAAGATTTTCCATTGTGTGTATTTGCCATATTTTGTTTGGCCATCCCTCTGTCTGTGGACGCTTGCGTGGCGTGGCCAGGATGTTTGAATTCTGTCTCCACAGCTTCCTGCCCTTGGTGGCTTCTCTTTCCTCCCTGTCAAATGCAGACAACCATGGTACCTTGACATGGTTTTTGGAGATGCCGTTGGCATCTGCCCAGATCTCCTGGGCCCCTTTTACTGGTTATGTGTGCCCATCTCCTCCTTGCTGAGAGGTGTTGCTGCTAAAAGCTCAGCCTTTTCTAGAAGGTCGTGGGTGACTAGAGCTACGAGCCTGGAGATATCAGGGAGGTTATGTCCCTGCCCCCAGGGGCGGCCACTGGCTAATGACTGCATGGGGGTGCACCTGCCCACCCCTGTGTGTAGGGGATACAGCAACGCAACTCTCTTGTCTTAAGGTGGGACAAACGGCAACACGATTACATTCCCAAACTCCCTATGGCAGTGGTCCCCAACTTTTTTGTACCAGGGATCAGTTTCATGGAAGACAATTTTTCCACCCCTCGTGGGGTAGGCGGTGGATGGCGAGCAATGAGGAGTGTTTGTAAATACAGATGAAGCCTCCCTCGCTGGCCCACTGCTCACCTCCTGCAGTGTGGCCCGGTTCCTAATAGGCCAAGACTGCTATCAGTCCATGGCCTGGGGCTTGGGGACCACAGCCCTGTGGGATCAGGCTGATGCTAGATGTCATCTGAATCTCATCTCTGTTTAGCTCCTTGCTGTTCCCAGCCCATTTCCCTTGCCCCCCTTCAGGTTTCTCCTGAGAGCTTTCTCTTAAAAAAATCACTTACACACAAACCCCTATCCCAGGCTCTGCTGCTAAAAAACCTAACTTAAGATAACAGCGAACATTTTATCAAGCACTTACTCTATGCCAGACACCATTCTAAGTGCTCTACATATATTAACTAATTTAATTCTCTCACCCCTCTATGAAGAACCATCCATGGCATATAGTAAATGCTCAATTAAAATGAGCTCTTAATCCTGTTATTGCTGTCTCGGTTGTTGTTGCTGGTCTGTCTGGACTAAAGAGGGTGCTGGTAACGGAGAAAGAAGAAAGGAAAGTGAGAATCGTAGAGTCTTATTAAAAGAGGTCTTAGCAACAGAGAGATCATACAATCCCACACGTTTCCAGCTGGAAAAATAAAGTAGCAAGACAAGCCACTCACAGTCTGACCTTGAGCAAAGTAATCTCTCTCCAGGCCTGTTTCCTCATCTCTGAAATGTTGGTCCACATAAAGGAATAGACATAGATTGCATCTCAGGAGTCACCTGTGATCAATGAGTGTGGCTCGTTGGAGTGCTGTAGGGAAAGTGATTCTGGATTTGTATCTCAGCCCTGCAGGAAACAGCCCTGTGATCTATTGGTGATGTCTGCCCAGGGGACGGGAGAGGGAAGTGATGGTGAGCGTGCCGCGTATTTGCTGTTTATGGGCGGTTGAATTTGAAGGCCCCTTTGGCTCTGATAGCTTGTGGTTCTATGATACTAAACTGGTGTTTAGAAGGCTCTGCCAGTGTGTTTGGAGGGAAAGAAAGGGCAACAGCCAAGGAGAGAGATGAAAGAGTAGCGCTGCGCAGTGGGGGGAGCCCAGGGCCGGCGAGCAGGCACCCACTGCTTTCCTCGTACTGCGCCCATCCCCCTTGGATGGGCATCGCCCACGCCTGGCTGCCTAGTCCGCTTCGGGTGAAATTAATCCCTGGCTCTAGGGGTGTGTGCGTGTGACTAAGATCGTTGGATTCTCTTGGTTTGGCTGTAGGACCCGACCAGAGCTAGTGAGATGAAATGGGACTTTTGCTGGGACTCTCGTCAGAGAGTGGCAGCATTCTTTTCCACTGGACTTGCACCTGGAGCTCTGGCATCCCTCTTCCCCATGGGTTGCCCAAGGATGAAGCCAATAGGAAGAAACATAAAGTTAAGAGATGGTAAGACATTGGGCCAGGGAGACATCTCTGTACTGCCTGGATCCAGCCACGCCTGATGTGGACCCCTGAATTTTTTAGTTACACAAGCCAATTATATCTTTTTTGCATAAGTCAGTTTGAGCCTTGAAGGACATACCCAACATCGTTACCATCAACATCACCAGACCCTCACGGCCCGTCTGCTGTGAGCAGCGCAGTGCTACAGGGACTGAAACGTGTTACGTCGCGGGCTCCCGCTCTCCCCCCTGCCTCTCGAAGACCTCGCATTTTAGGAGGCTGCTTCCGGAGGCCCTGGAGGACTCAGCCCCCATCCAGTCTATGAACTGTTTCTGGACTGGGTTCCCAGCATGACCTCCATCTTCCCTGAGAGCTCCCTGGTGGATAAGGAAATGGAACAAGCGCAGGGGACCTGGAACGTCTCCCGTGGGACCTGACCTCTGACACCTCAACTGTAACCTCATGAGAGACTCCGAGGCAGAGCAGTGCAGCTAAGCTACCCCCACATTTCTGGCCCACAGAAACTGAGATTTTTAAATGTTGATTGGTGCTTTAAGCCATTGAGTTTTGGGATGGTAAGTTTTGTTGATGGATTGGTCCCTGCTGTGAGTGACTGGTAGCTTGATTTCAAAGGACTTCTGAGACGCGCGTGCAATGACCTCAAGGCTCTGCCCAGGGGAAGACGGGGGAACGTTCACCCATCGGCTCTCATCGTCTGCTGTCCGAGGGCTGCCTCTCCGCATTGACTCCCTGGCACTTTTGGGTCACAGCTGTGTGTGTGCCAGGCAGGCCCCTGCGGGCATCCGACAGAGCTAGGAAGGCTCTGGGCAGGAGCCGAGAGTACGTGGTTAGGCCTGGGGTGAGAGACTGTCAGCTCCCACCCCCAGGAGGCTGCCTGCAGCCTGAGCAGAGCTGCCACCGCAGTGGCAGCTGGAGTCAGAGGTGGGGCCGAGAGGATATGAAGTGGGTGCCCGAGAGGTGTCCGATACGCCGAGTGACCGAGTGAGCGGGGTTGAGTGGGCCAAGCCGTGAACACGTGACTGGCTGAGTGGATGATGGAGTCGGCGACGGAGGGCCTAAGAGATGAGCGAGTCCTCGTGGGGGCTGCTCGCCCGCCTGCAAACAGCCCAGGGAAAACCACCCTCCTGGTCCACGACACGATGCAAGGGCCCAGGCACGGTCGGGGCAGCAGAGCATCTGCCTCCAGGTCCTGGCAGGATCCTCCGAGTGGAGGCCGCTCATCCCTTTGAGCTCCAACCCCTCTTCACCCCCCCTGCAGGAGGAGGCGAGGAAGTGCGGAGTGCTGTCACTGAGCTCCGTGGGAGTGAGACGGGAGAGAGGGAGGGACATGAGCGCACGCACCGTCAGCAGTGCCTCCGGCTGGCTGGCTCCTGGCGTGTGGCAGAGTCGGGGCAGAGCCCGAGGCACCTTTTCTTCCTGACAGCATCATGCTAGAGAAAGAACCCTGTTCTCGGGAGACTGACAGGAAGATCGCAGACCTTGACAGTTTTCGCCACCTGGAGACTGGACCTCGACACCCGTTCACTGGGTTGGGAGCCCCAGGTTGGGTTCTGAGAAGAGGGTTTCAGATCAGGGGCCCTGTGACTCTGCTTCTCCCCCCAAAAGAAAACAGGTCACAAGTGACAGATTTCACTCCTTATGCCACCCTCATGTCATAAATATTGTGACTGTCCCCATTTTACAGATGGAGGAAGTGAGGCTCAGAGAGAGAGATGACTTTCCCAAGGTCAAGGAGCTGCAGGCATGCGGCAAGACGGGAATGCAAACTTCTTCAGGGTTCTTTCTGATCCACTCTGAGAGAGAGTCTCTAAGAGGATTGATTTCATGAGGAAAAGGAAAATACATTGCAGCCTGATTTTAAAAAGTGGTAGCAAGAGCCTTAAATCAGACCCCTGGCGACCCGGTTTGAATCCAGGCTGTGAGACCTGGGCTTTTAATTCCCCACTTTGAGAATCCGCCTTCCCTGTGGAGAAGCGGGTCGGACGGCGTGCACACTGTCACTGTCGGCCAGGACTCTCAGCAGAATAGCTCAAGTGCAGGGCAAGCGAACAGTAAACGTGCCTCCTTGCCCCGCAGCTCTGTAAGGCTGGCACGACCAAGCCCATTTATTAATACAAATGCAGAAACACAGGCTCCAAGAGGTGAGCTAACTTGCCCAGAGACACAGAGCTGCTAAGGTGTGGAAGCAAGATTTGAACCCAAGTCTGTCTAGCTGCCAAGCCACACAGCTTCCTAAGGAAAAGCATTTAGTTTCCTTTCTGTGGCTGCTAATGATGATAAATATCAGCCACCGCCATTCACTGGGCATCTACTGTTTGTGTGGCGTTATTCTAGGTGACGTTACATGCAATGTCTCTGTGTCAGTGAGGACCTTTTCATTTGCAAGTGAAGAAATCCCACTCAAACTGGTTCAAGTAAAATGCAATTTATTGGCTCAGCATAATTGGTAAATCCCTGGGTGGGTCCCTGCCTAGCCAGACCCAGGGACTGGGTATTCATCCTGTCTTCAGTTTTCTCTATTCCACTCCCTTCTCTGTGTGACTGCATTCCTTTCTGCTGGGGCTACACATTTTCTGCATGGCTGCCCCCAGATTTCCATTCTCGCAAGGGAGTAGAGAGCATCTCTCACCCAAAGCCCATATAGCCATCCCAGGGAAGGCCTCTGATTGGTTCTTCTCTGGAGCATGAGCCCACCCCTGGGCCAATCAGTGCTTCCAGGCAATGAGGTTTTGTAATTGGCCAGGCACACATCACATGCCCACCCTGAGGGTGTGGTCTGGTGGAGGTGGGGTTCTGTGATTGGCCGTCCCACTATAATCACAATACTTTGTGCAGAAATGACAGCATATACCCAGTTCAGGCTCATTAACCCACACACAATCCCATGAGAACGGTACAATGACGCCCTGCATTTTACAGATGGGAACTGGAGGGTCAGAAAGGATGAGTAAACTGCCCAGGTCACATAGCCAGCAACTCATTCAGACTCACTCTAATAAGGATCGAGAAGACTCAGTTGAATCGAATGGGTAAAGCATTATTGAGCACCTACTATGTGCAAGGCTGCAAGGAGAAGCAGAGGACCCATCCCTGCCAAGGAGGCATCTCCAATCTACCTGATGAAAGCAGAGCTAAAAAACAACAATGGATTTGAACAATAGTTGGAGGCAGCGATAGAAGAGCTGTCACAAGGCTTTTGGTGATTAATTGCTAAATGAGCGGTAGAGACAGTAATTGCTCCAGGAGTTCAGAGGAGAGAGTGAGGACTGTGGGCTGCAGTCAGGAAGGCATTTCTGAAAGAGAGAGACTCTGAACTTAAGCTCGAAGGACAGGAGGGCTTGCAGAGGTAGTGAGGAAGAGGCGGGGCCTCGTGCATGGGTCAAAGGGTGTGATACCCAGGCACTCCCAGCTCTGCAGTCCTTTGGCTTAGAAAAAAGTCTCCAGGCCCTTTTAATACCTCACAAGTTCAAATTCCAGTTCTGCCACCCAGGAGCTGTGTGGCCTTGGGCAAGTCACTTCACCTCTCTGATCCTCTGGATTTTCATCCATAAATTGGGTGACAGGATTCCTGCTTTGCCTATCTCACCAGGTTGTTGTGGGGATGGAATGAATTTACGTGCATGAAAGTGCCTTGGAAACCATAAAGTGCTTTGTAAATAGGAGCGATGGTTCTAGATGGGTGGCCTGACACATTTATTCTTAGCCTGGGGGTCCCGACAATGTGTCCAGGAAGACTTGTAATTCTCCCCTCTCTTTAACCTCCATGCTTTATGTTAGGACAACATAGTACATAAACAGATTTCAAGCCAAAATCACCTGCAACTAAAACCTGGCTCTGTCACGTACCTAAGGGGACTTATTTATGCCTCTAAGCCCCGGTGTGAGGATTGAAGAGCTAACCTGTGTGAAAGTGCCTAGTGCAACGCCTGGCATAGAGTAGGCTGATTTGTTTCAAATGCTATTTCCCTTTGGGGGTGCCCGTCCCCAAACGCTTATTTTATATTCGGAGGCAGTGTAAGACCAGGAATACGGAACTCACTGATCGGCCAGACCCACGTCACATGACTGTCCCTGACCCTGGAGAGGGGACCGAGAGTGGCTGGGGAGTGGGCACTTGGCGTATTTATTTCTCCTCTCTTGCCGCCATCAGCAACCGGCTGCTCGCGGGTCAGATCTGGCCCGTGGCTTGTTCCGTGGTGCCCGCAGCTAAGAATAGTATTTATGTTTATAGAAGACCGTGCTGCGGACGGAGGCTTTTGTGGCCTATGAATCCTAAAATATTTACTATCTGGCTCTTTACTGGAAACGTTTTCTGACCCCTGATCTATTTCATTGTAAACACAATAAACCAGCTATTCTCGAATCCAACACTTAATGAGTCTAATGAGAGGGCTCTTTATGGGGCAACGTGAGGTTATTTCTGACCACACAAAGGTTTTGGGAGGCGTATCAGTCACGCCCCAACCGGGAAAGGGGAAACTGCTCTAAGACGGTATTTAAAACGGGTGGTCTTGGTGCGTGGGCCGTCGGGAGGACTTAACGTAAGTCATCGGCATCTCACAGGTGACGGAAGAGCTGGAAGAGCAGACAGTGGAAGGGAAGCCGCCCCCACCCCTGCGCTGTAGGGAGGAGGAGGAGCTGTGTTCCTGGAGCCGGGGTCTTGGGTCACCCAGGGGAAGAGGGAGGCACAGCAGCCCTGTCCCTGTCCAGTGGGAGCCGGAGGGGTGGGGAGAGGCCCTGACTTTTTCCCTCTCACCCTTTCATGTCCCAGCAGCGCCTCCTGTTGGCTGAATCCCACCGGAGGTCCATTCCCGTGGGAGTCTGCAACCCAGCCTGCAAGAGTGGTCCTTCTCTGTGTTCTAGACCAGAACCTGGGCCGGGTGACAAAACGAGGGAAGGGCAACCAGGTCCAGGATGAGCAGGAAGGGATGAATCAAGAGTCAGTGCCTCTGCCGACCACTGAGGAGGCTGAATGGGCGGGATCAGGAAGGCGTGTCTGCATGGGGGCGGGGCGGGGAGGATGGGCGTTTGCAGAGCATCCAAGGCCATCCCTGCTCTGCCCACCTTGGTCACTGACAGGAGGCGTGTCCACACGCATTGCCTCTTGTTCGTAACTTGCATTCAGCCTCCGTTCAATCAGCCTAAGTGGTCTTGCCTTCTTCTCAGACGGTAGGGGAGGCGGTAGGGAGATCTCTTTTCCAGTGTGGTATCCCCTCTTCTTTGTGTTCACAAGGGTGTGAACAGGTTCTGAACCCAGACGTTCCTCCGCTCCCCTTCCCAGCGTTTCTATACTCCACCTTCGTGACTTTGTCACGTCTGCACACTGCCTGTGCCATTGTTTTTCTTTTACCCACTCTATTTTCGAACACGTTAATAAATTTAGTTACGAAGAAGACTCCATATCGCTGCCGTAAATAGAAACTCGGGATCATATGCTATCAATGTAAATAAAAACCAGGAAACAACCGAATCAGTGTTAATTAAATTCTGGCTAGATCCTGCAGCTTTGGCAAAGACTGTGAGGATGAGGCTCTTTGTTAAAACGGGAAAACGTTAAAAATAACAAGTTGCTAAAGAGTAGCGGCAAGGGAGATCCCCCTTGATGTAATCAGAAGTGCTGAAATGGGAGCCGAGAGGGATTAACTCTGTCCCTGTGTGGTTTGGGGTCATCGACGCCACCAATGTTATTGCTCCTTGCACCTGAGATCATCCCGAAATCACACGGAATCTGCCGCACACAGAGATACGTGCCACACCTCGGGGGACCCCACTCAGGGGCTTCCCTTCCCCATATGCTCTGTTAATCTCCCCTCTTAAGTTTTATCAGCCGTTCCCCTGTGTTTATGAGAGATCTTGTGTACCATTCGGCCGTTCTTACACTTCTGAAAACGGCGAAATCGCCGCTGAAGTAAGTGGATTCTCGGAGACACTCCGCCCTCTTTGACGAAACTGACACCCGGAAATGAGCGGGATCTTTCTCACACGTGCTTTGTTCACTGAGTCAGGGCAGAGAGAGCCTGTGTTGACTCTTCCGCCTTGTGAAAACTGTGTTTGTTTTTAAAATGATTAAGTTACAAACAGTTACTTATAAATAGTTACAACCTACCTGTCATCTTTAAGTGTCAACATTTACGACTTAATGACATGGTTCTTGCGCTGTTATTGATGTTTGTGGATGTTCGTCTACTCGTTGGCATGCTCAGATGGAGTTTAGGGAAATCTATTTAAGGCGTGTATATTATACTACATATCGCGTACAATATATTGCATGTGGTATATACTTTCTCTAGTATTTACTGTGTGTCAGACCCTAAGGGAAGTGTTTTATGTGACCTCAATCCTCATAGAAATCCCATGGGAGGTACTGTCATAATCCCTACTTTTTCAAAAAGAAACCGAGGCTCAGAGAGGTCAATTACTTGCCCAAGGTCACAGGCTACGAAACATTAACACTGGGATTGAATTCAGACTTGTCCGACCCCAGAGCCTGTGATCAGAACCATAACGCTTCCCTCATCTGGTTCTAATCCCTCCTCTGGGGAAACTGAGGCCAGAGAAAGGACCAGCCTTGCCGTGGCCCCAGGGCCACTGAATGAGTCTGAGGAGAAGCCAAACTTCCACCTTCTGTTGTCTGTTCCCAGCCCCGCAGGCTCCCGCAGGTCCCGACGCGGGACGGTGCATTGCTCGTCTACCTGGTCCTCCGTGCTGGCCAAACTCTAACCAATCAACTGAAAATATTGCTGCAATTTCCCCTAATTCTGCTGCTTTTTCTTCTGAAGACAGGATGGAGCTTTTTTTCCTCCTGCATCCTAATGTGATTATTTGAGTAGCAGACAAACACGCAAATGTACATGACTTTGAATTATAGGGGGTGCCAGGACGGGCTGTGTGTCACACAACAGCTCTATTACTCGGCCGGGGAGACGGGAACGGCGTCATCAGGAGGCCCGCTGCTGACGTGGGCACGGGGTTCCATCGGCTGACGTTTTGGGTCGATCGGCCTTCATGCAGAGTCCGCTGATAATTATCAGTTGGCCTACTGAGTGCAGGGCTGAATGCCAGACCTGGGGAGGGGAGGGGCACAGAGAGAAACAGAACTTTCTGGTCTCGAGAGCCCTCCTGCCTCCCTCGCTCTCTGTCTCCCTCCCACCTGCCCGCCCTCCTTCCTCTCTTCCCTCTGTCCTTCCTTCTCTCCCCATTGCCCGCCTCCCTTATTCCAGCTATTCTGGGGGCTCCGTTGTGTTCTGGGCCCCCTGACACCGAGCTAAGCCACGACCCCTTCACGAAGGAGCTCACAACGTACCGGAATTGGAGGGGACCGAGCAGGAAGGCGCCCTCGCAGGAACGCCACCAGCTTGTTTCAGAGTTGTGCAAGCACAGCAACCAGAGAGGGCGTTGACTTCCTCAGGGTCACACAGCCAGACAGCAGCAGTTCTTCGGCGAGCGCTCAGATTTCCAGAATCCTCCTACACTGTTCTTTCTACCACGGTGAGGGAATGCTGTTAGGATTTATACTGATATTGGGAATTAAAGCAATATAGCTTGTCCTTTGAAAGGCCTGCCACGGTGGCAGGACCGCAGAGGCCCCAGTCGGCCAGCACCCGAGAGACATGTTCAGAGACATGTTCAGAGACATGTTCCCGGGCACTGAGATGCCAGGGGAGGGAAACAGCCTTCCAGCCGTCTGTTAACAGCTCCCAATTCTGGTGGATTCTGTTCTTCCCTTGGTGGGAACGGACCTCTGGCGCTAAATAAAGAGTCTCACGGGACCCTCTGGGGCTCCCTGCCACGAGGCATGACGAAGCCTCAGGAGGCGTTCCCGAGAGGGGCTCTCTGCTGCCACCTCTGCCAGACCTGTCTTCTCCTAGGTGTGCCGTTCCCCTGTGGCCTGTGCCCACTCCCTCCCCTGCCGGGAACACTTGGGCTCTGATTTAGCAGTCGGGCCATCGTGGGTACAGGGCAGAGCCTCAGCTGGCTGCCTGTCCTGCAGGGGTGACCAAGGTCCTCCTTAGACACACCTCAGTCCAGCTAGCCCAGGGCACCCAATGTCACGACTGCGCAGGACCCACTGCTCACTGAGCCCCACCGGGCTGCCCGTACCCCCATGCCATGGTCCCCAAGGGCCTCCGCAGCGCTCCTCCAAGCCCTCCAGCCTTCTTTACCCCGACCCCAGTGTCCCAGCCTTGCCCAAATTTAAGCAACAAAATCCCAGAAAGAATTGCACTGCAGTAGGCTCAGGTCAGGACCGCAAGCCCTGGCAGCTCTGGGCCACCCTGCCCTTCATCTGCTCACACCGACACCTCTTCCCACGTCCAGACAGCGCGGGGAGTCAGGAAGGGGGGCTCTGGATCCTCGACGAGTGACACATCCACTGTGTGCCTCAGTTTCCTCATCAGCAAAACGGGGATGCTAAGAGGACCCAGCTCACAAAGTTGTTGTGAGGATGAAACGTTAGTTCACGGGGACCCTGCTTAGCACGCAGTGAGCGCGGGCGGCCGTGTACGCAGGTTTCCAGAACACGTCCTGCTACTCTGAGTCTCCGGCCCTGGGGTGTCTCGGTCCCTCTCTGGGCGTCTGGTCGGCTTCTGCAGCCCGATCCGGATTCTTCTCTCCACAGCCATCGCTGACCACCAAGGACGGTGCTCTGAACCCCAGATTCACAGAGGACACAGCCATTATTGAGCTCCCACTGTCTACAAGACTCAATAAAACACAGCTTCTGTGAGACCCCAGGAACTTAGTTAACCTCTCTGTGCCCCTCTTCCTCCTCTGAGAAACAGGCTCATAGCGGTATTCGCTTCACACGGCCGTTGTCATGAATTAGCGAACTCATTGCAAAGGACGCAGCACAATCCCTGGCACACAGTAGGTGTGCAGTAACAGACACAAGCCTGGGGATGTTACATGCACGGTCGTGGGTGTCCAGAGAGATGTCAGCTATGGTCCTGGCCCTGTGTCCCCCTCTGCGAGACACCCTGCATCTCCCACTGAACCAGCCCGCCTCCCCTCGCCTCTCCTTGCATTCAGATCACGTGCTACGCCTTGTTGTGTTCTCATCTCAGACTGGGCGGCTGGCACGTCCCTGCTGAAGTTGCACCGTGTGAGTTGCTGAAGGGCTCCTTACAGTGGTGGAGGTGACACTCGGCCCCTCGGGACTGCGAGAGCATCCTCAATAGCCTTCCCAGGAGAGTTCATCACGCTCTAAACATCGGGCTGAGTAGTTGACAAAGATGATCTCATTTAATTCTCACAATGGCCCTGCGAGGCAGATAATACTATGATCCCTATTTTACAGGTGAGAAGACTGAGGCTCAGAGATGTTAAGGAAGGTGCCCGGGGTGGGTGTGAGTACTGAATGGCAGAGCTGGGACTCTGATGACCAGCCACCTTTTCTCCTTTCGGGGGAGGCGTTTCTGGTCCGGCGTCCTTTCTCTGCAGACTCCCCATCATGCATCCTGGCGTCGCATCCCTGCGGTGGGCTGAAGGCCGTCCCCCAGGGTCTCCAGATCTGCCCTCTGTCAAGCTGAAGGGCTTTCCCAGCAGGCTTCCGATCTGACCCTCCCCCTGCCCTCCCCTGACTCCACCCTGGACTCTCCTCCTGCCTCTGAGGTCGTGTTCTGCTGGGACTCGTGCGTCCTGCCTCCCTTTCCCAGCACACGCTGCCCTCAGGGCTGGTGGCCCCTGCCCTACACACGCACCCACACTTACAAGAACCCACGCGGGGCCTGCGCACGCCCAGGTCGGGGAGCCCCAGAACACAGAGAAATGAGAAGACCTTTGTCATCTCTTAAAACAGTTTGTCGATGTGTGTTCCTGCAACCCAAACTCAGTAAGCCAGATCCCAGACTGGAGTTCCTCGGCCGAAAGACTCAGGGAGTCCTGCGTCCACGGCAACTTGAGAGGTCCGGGATAAACAGACTGATTACGTTTTGTTCAATCTTATGTTTTCCAAATATGCTTAACTCTACGATTTTTCTTCTTTTCTTTGCAACTCCAGCTGACATCTCGAGGAACCTCTAGGAAAAACCTCGATGTGGAACAGTGCGGGAGCCACAGCTGGTCTCACTTTTGCCTGTGACTCCTACACAGCCCGTTGGAATCCCCCACCCCACCCCCTGCACTAAGAATTCTCGATTCCTTCAGCTGAAAACAACCTTCCCCTTCTAGGAACCTTCACGTCAGGGACTTTCTTGAGTGTCTCTGGGGCAGGCTCTGGGTAGTATGGCGTTGAGACGATGGACTTTGGAGTCAGATGCGAGTTTGAGTCCTGGTACTGCATCTTACGAGCTGGGTGACCTTGGACAAAGTTACTCAACATCTCTGAGCCTCAACCGCAACATGGGATAGTAATTGAACCTGTTTGCAGTGTTTTCACACGATCCACTCCGCAGAGTACAGGCACATGGTGAGCACTTAATGAGTGGCCGTGGCTACTGTTACTGCGATTATTATCATCGTTACTGCCACCAGGGCTGTAAGTGTCTATGTATTGAATTGAGTTGTAGTCCGCGCCAGGACATCACAGGGTATTTGGAGCATGTGCCTAGCGACAGAGCTGAACTTGAAGGTGGGCAACTCTGACCTCACTTACATCCCCCGTCTCAGCCCCAGTCGGGGGCTGGGAGATGCTCCGGCTCACACCGTGCGTCAGACCCGAGAAGGAGGCTGAGCGCGGAGGCCGAGCTCCCCCACACGAGAGCGCAGGGTCGCCAAGGCCTCCGTCTGTCCGCGCAGGGAAAGGAAAGCGCAGAGGCCAGCGTGGGCTAATGAGTCGCTCTCTCCCTGTAATAATCTGATAAATGGCTCCTTCTTACCCTGCCCCTCTGTGGAACCTTTCGGTCCTTTCTTCGGCTGCTTCCTGCCTGGTGGAGACCTCTGCGCAGGCCATTATTGCTTAATTACTGGCTAAACGGCCTCATTTGTTCTCCATTTGTCAGTGGTGAGTTCAGGCCAGGGCAGTGGGGAGAATTTTGAAATTCCTCACGGAGCCTTGGCTTTGGGAGATAAAGACACCCACGTCTCCTTCCTCTCTGCCACCCCTGGCCGCGCCGGATGCCGGGGTGGCCGGGTGGCTCCGGGAGTTAGCGCTGCCTGCCGTCTCTCCCTGTTTACTTTTTCCTTTCCTGTCTTTGCCCGCCTTCGTCTGGGCCCCCGACTCCTCCAGCCCGGTGTGGGAGAATGAACCTGGTCTCTGCGACTGTGAAACTGGGCTTGAAATCCAGACTGCCTCTGCCAGCGGGCAACGGGGTCTCCGTATCTTTATACGCGAAATGGGTTCGCCAGCAACAGGCGCCCGTCATGGCTGGTGCGTAGCACGCAGGAGTGGGTTTCCACTGCCAGCCAGGGCTGGGCGTGCCGCGCAAATACCGACCTCAGTCATATTTCCCTCTCCGTGCGTGACCCACCTCCTGCCTCTGTGTCACCTCCATGGGTCCCTTTCACGAAGGTGCAGTTGGGCCCAGATCACCTTCTCACGCTGGCACTGCCTGTGCCTCTGGTCCACCCACTCGGTCCCCGCCCCCGCAGTGTTCTCCTCGCACGGTCTGGGGCCAGGAGGGGAGATGGTCGCCTCTTCGCTCACGCTGCTGAAAAACCTCCTCTGTGCACTTTTTCCTACATGGAAAACCAACTTACCAATAATAGCTAATCCAAGGCGCTGGTGTCTGTGCGGCCAGCGGGTGGGCCAGCTGGGCATATCTGTTAAGCGAAGTTTGGCATTTGAAGCCGCTGTGGGTTGGGTCCCATGGGAAGGAGACGGGGCGGCGGAGCCTGGAGAGCAGGTTTAGTAGGAAGTGCTCTTGGGCACGACACTGCGGAAGGGAGAGGAAGGCAGCAGGACCAGACAGAGGGAGAATCTGAGCTGGGACACCGTCCCCAAATGGCCTTGGCCAAACACACGGGGCCAGCCAGAGCTGGAGGGGCTCTCCAGAGTCTGCCCAAGGTGGGCCTTTACAGCCCTGGGCCAACCAGTCCCTGGATGTGGACCTCCCTGAGGAGGGGCCGAGACTTGGCTGTGGTGGCTTTCTCTGCCCGAGGCCATCCCCAAGGGGGCTGATGACCAAGGTCTGTCACTGGGCTGCCCAGTTCTTCATTCTCTGCGTGGCGCATCACAGGCCTCACCCCACAGGCTCCCAAGCGTCTCCGCTAGTCCTGCCCTAGCCATTCGGGGCCCAGCCCTGCTTCTCCCGGCCCTGGTGTTCCAGGCTCTACTTTCCGTTTGCTGCGTCTTTTGTCCCCAGGGTCCTGATCACTTCGGACCCAACCCGGTAACCAGACGTGGCTACTAAGTGCCTGGGGACTTTCTGCCCCTGCCTGTGGGCTTCGCTCTGACCCCAGCACAGCCTCCCCTAGAGGAAGGACGTGCCGTCCTGTCTTCCCGGGCCAGCTCCTGATGTTTCGCACCGGTGGAAGAGTGCGCGTCACCAATCATGCAAAGCAGCAGATAATGCACAACCATTTACATTTGTCCTTCAGTTGCCTTACGTGATTACGAGGGGCTGGGGAAGTGTGACGAATTAGGTGAGTGCACCCTGGGTTCAGACCGCCTGAGCGTGCAGCGTGGCTCTACCACTCGCTAGCTGCATGACCTTGGGTACGTTATTCAGCCTTGCTGTGCCTGTTTCCTAACCTGTAACAAGGAGAATCTAATAATGGTACCGATATCATAAAACTGTTGTCAGCATTAAATGAATCATTACACGTCCAGCCCTTAGCGCAGTGCCTGGTACATAGTAGCTGTTCAATAAATGTTTGACTTGATGGCGATGTTTGGTGGAGAGTTTTGTTAAAATGTTGTTTGTTATCTACTGTCATCTTCACTTAATCCGAGTTGACCCGGATTTGCAATGGGAGGAGAAGTTGTCCTGGCATCAGAGGACTGCCGCGAACGTCCTACCGAGTAGCTCAGCCCCAGGCGGTTATCAGCAGACAGGGCAACTAGAGAAGAGGGGTCAGCACCAGGGACAGCTCCCACACGCAATCGACCACACGATCCCTGCCACCTGCTCATCTCCCAGGCCCCCTGGCAAACTAAGGATCCCAGGACTGGGCCCCAAATGTTCATTGTCCAGCGATGCTGGGATTATCTGTAACATCCCACAGGAATCACAGGAAAAAGACCGAAGGAGCCAGAGAGAGGGAACTTTGAGTTCTGAGACTGCTTAAAGGATGGAGACAGTGAGGGGAGGTCCCCCTCCCTGCTCCGGGACACCCTTTTCTCATCTGCAAAGTAAGAGGTTTTGTTCTCCTAAGACTTGCCGGGCTCTGGCAGGCTTTGGGTCTGTGCTGGTCCTCTGGGGACGGAAGCCATGGATCCCAGGAGCCAGCAGATGGCACCCTCTATCCTGTGTCCACCCTTGGGGCAAGGTTTCCCAACTGGCAACCCCCGGCGGTACCGCTGAGGACCTCTAAGCTCGCTGCAGCGAGTGGAGTCCTTGAACCCTGAGGGTCTGTGCTGTCCCCTTCATCCCTCTGTTATCTGCCCCTCGGAGCCCCGCCCCTGGGCTCTCATCCCCTCGGCAGCTGGGGCTGGGGCTGTGCCTTCCAGATGGGTGTTTGCCCTGGTTTTTGTCCACTCCGTGTTGCTGCCTGGTTCCCCTCCCTCCCCCGAGACGTCTGCAGTGCAGGGCTTGGGGAACATCCTGCCTGGTCCCCTCCGCCCTCCTTCTGCCCCGTGGGACACTCTGGCCTGGCCCCAGCACTGGGGAGCAGTGGGGTAGAAGGGAGAGGGAAGCCCCAGCCTTGCTTCCGGTCCTGCTGTGCTAGTTCACTCCAGCATGGCCTCCTGTTCCTGGGAGCAGGAGGTGATGTTCTCTGAGCCACAGGAGGTCAACGGATGGAAATGAGGTGCTGAGACAGGAGGGGGGTGGAACTTTGTCATTGTTACGGAGCCCTTACTGTGTGCCACACACACCTCACCTACAGCACGCAATGCGGGTGCTATCATTATAAGGAAGTCAGTGGCCAGAGAGGTGCAAGCATTTATGGAAGGCCAGACGGCTAAGAAGTGGCAAAACCGAGCATCGCACTGGGTCTGTCTGAGTTTGGAGGTGAGTCAGACACTGTGGTGTTGTGGGGAGGAGACTTGGCCGGGAGTCAGCCAAGCGGGGTTCTGATCCTGGCTCTGCCCCTGAGCTGTGGTTGTGTGACCTTGGACAGGGAGCTTCCTCAGTTTCCCCATTTGACAGCAGAGGGATTAGACTAGCACGCTCTCTAAGGATCCTCCAGCTTTAAGAGTCTATGTATAGACTTTCCCCAGGACTGGTGCTTTTTAAAAACCGTTTGCAAGAACCCACATATGCGCAAGCCCAGCCTCATGTATAAACGCAGTGGGCGGCAGCCTGTATGGTGCGAATGGTGGCTGCTGGGAAGGGCCCTGCCCAAAATATTCCAGTCGCTCACCCGCTGCCAACCCGCTTGGAGTCCACCATCCCAGAGTCTGGCCTGCGCAGAGTCCCTGCGTCAAAACGCCGGTGCCTCAAGGAGGCCTAGCAGGTTATGTCCTTTCCTTCTGGGAGGAAGGGGGTTTTTGTTTTGATGGATGTTGAAGCTGCTTTGCATTTCCTGAGTCCAAAATGATTTTCCTGAGAGTGAGAACAGGCTGCCCAGGGCCAGCCGGGAGAGCAGAGCCTCACTGCCGTTACGCGGAGGGAGGGACGTGGGGAGGGCCGCAAGAGGGCGCGTGCTCTTCCATGAAGCATCCTCGCCTTTGGCTCCAGGTGGACCTGGGTTTGAATCCTGGCAGTGGGGTGAGCTTTTGGGATATGCTCTGCCTTCCTCCCTCCCGGAGTCAAGTGCCCCACTTCCCTGGTGCTCAGCATGGGCTGGCGGGACGTCTTCCTCTGGGAGAGGTGGGGTCCAGCCCAGCAGCAGACCCGCCAAGTGGCACATTCCCAGGAGGGGCCCGGAGGCTGGTGCCCAGGGGGTGCTACCACCTCTCCCCTTGCTTCCCCCGGCAAGCCCATCTCTGCACCCCTCCCTCCCCTTTCAGCAGCCAGGAGCTGAAGGACAGGGAGCTGTCATCCTCCCCCCCCCAACACTGCCAGGACGTCCCTCTCCCCTGTCCCCTCCTGGCTCTGGGTAGCCAGGAAGCTCCCCCGGTCGAGGTGACACTCTGAACTGTCTGGCCCCTCTGAACTGAGAATGCCAATGCTCTGCCGGGCAGGTAGAATGATGGGGGAGGCACCTGGCACATGAATAGTACCCGACACACAGTAGGTGCTCAGTAAACACGTGTTGAGTGAATGAATGGGTGCTTGATGCCTACTGGTGACACCCCAACCTTTTCCGTCTTCAAGGTCCCTGCATTTATGAGCTCAAGGTGAACATGGGGGTGGCAGGCACATGATGAGCTGTGCTTGTCACTGGGCTCATCCTGCCTCTCTTGTAACCCATTCGTGCAAACCCGGAGACCTCAACAGAGGGCCACGGTCACAAAGCCATGAAATGACAAGACTGCAGGGGACATTGCCTGGCACAAGGCAGGGACTTAACCGATTGCGCCATACTCAGAATAACACTGAAATCCTTCCTGGGCTCCTCTGGCTTCTGTAAGATCTGTCTGGCCCCTGCCCAGCTCCCAGCCCATCTCCTGCTACCCGCGGGCTCGCTCGCTCCACCTTGGCTGCGCCGAGCGTGCTCTTCCTGGAACATGCCAGGCGCCTCCTGCCTCAGGCTGTGCCTCCTATAGCTCCCCGCCTCTGGAAAGGTCTTCCCAGACACCTGCTGAGCGTATTCCCCTGCGTCCTTCAACGCCCTTCGTGTCTCCTCGGCAGAGAAGCCTCCCCCACCACCTTAGCTAAAGTAGCACCAACGTTCCTCCCCATCCTCCATAGCGCTTACCGCCCTCACGGTACCTTACGTGGACTCGCTTATCGTGAAAGTCTAGTTGCCCACGTGACCGTTTTCACAACACAGTTTTATTTGCCGCTATGTCCCCAGCACTAAGAACAGAGCCCGACACACAGTAGGTGCTCAGTAAACAAGTGTTGAAGGAATGAATGGATTAATGAACGGATACATATTGGGTGAGGCCATTAATCCAGGCTCAGTGTTTCCTAACACAAGTTCTCCAGATCTCTAGCGGGTGCCGCGGGCTGTCCGGGGATTCTGCAGCTATCCTCGGTCACTCAGAAAGAGCAGCCTACAAGGTCAAGCCTTCCCCTGGAGTTAAACCCACATTGGCTGTAGCTTAGTAAGTGACGTTTGTTCTGTAAGAGTTCATTCAGACATTTACTGAGCACCTATTATATGCTGGGCACGACGCCAGGCGTGAAGATTATGGTGCTAGGAGACACAAGCATGTCTGTGCCCTTTTGAAGCTCATGATGTCGCCGGGGAGCTGACAGCTTTCAGAGTGGGGTCCTACGGCGCCTGCACCAGCAGCGTCTGGAAACAGTTCCATTCTGCGCTGAGAGCAAATCTGCCTCCTTGGGGATGTCACCCCTCATCCTTGCTCCACCCCAGTGTGGTCTTCCACTTCAAAAATGAGATGTTTGCATGAGATGACGCTTAGGAGCCACTCGGCTCCCACGTTTCACGGCTTCCCGGGAAGAGCTCAGGGAGACGGAGGTGCGGGTGCTTCTGGTCTGGGGGAAGGCTGGGCTCAGAGGGCGGCTTAGTGCTGGGGTCGAGACAAGGACACGCTGAGCTCCAGCCGGGGAGACGGAGCCTGCCTGCTGACCCGCGTGGGGAGGCACTCCCTTCCCTCTGCCAGCAGCCTGGCACAGCGCGCAAGGAGCTGCCTCCCTCGAGTGGCAGAAGCCAGGCTGAGTGCCAACCCGTTAGGAATAGCTTCACCGCTGCCCAGAGCCAGGAGGGGCCAGAGCGGGGGACGTGGCGGTGATGTCGGGTGGGGGCAGAGGATGACAGCTTCCCGTCCATCAGCCATCAGCCTCTGACAGGCTGCTGACAGGGAAGGGAGGGTGTAGCGGCTTGCCAGGAGGAGCCAGGGCGGAGGCGGTGGCATTTTCCGGGCACCATCCTTTGGGCCTCTCTTGAGAACACGCCCACCCCGTGGAGCTGTTGCCAGCTGCGTCCCACCACCCTGGAAGGAGACGTTCCAACAGCCTGTGCGTGCTGAGCCCCAAAGAGAGGGATTTGGCTTGGGAGGGAAGAAGCCAGGGCAAAGCTTGAAAGGAAGATACTTACAGGAAGAGCGGAGATGGTCTCTATAGAGCCCCCACCCCAAAGAAGCAGGAAGTACTTAAGTCAGACACCGGGAAGAACATCCTGGCAGGGCCAGTTGTCAAACAGGGAATTGTATTATCAAAGAAGAGTGTGGATACCTGCATGGAGGTTGTCATTTCTGACTCCTGAATCACCTGTGTGAACTCTGATTCATTCATTCATTCATCCATCCATCTTTCTTTCCCTTACTGTGTGTGGGGGCCAAGCCCTGACCAAGACACGCACCCGCTAACTACAACACACACTGGAGGTTGGTGGTGCCATCGCAGAGGTACCAACAGGAGATTAGAAGAGAGAGATAACACTTGGGACTAGGCGGCCACAGAAGTTTCCCTGCAGGCGGTGGCATTTGAAGCTTGTATTACATAGTATCTCAAGGCACTCAGGAAGACAGGACAGTGTGGACGAAACCCAGAGGTGCGAGAGCGCAAGGCCCAGGCAGAAGTGGCAGCCCACTGTTTGGCTGTGCCTCGTGGTGGCCACAGAGGTGCAGGAAGCCTGGGTCACCTGACCCATGTCTGGCTAATCTGTATAGCCCATTTTCCTGGCTACGTGATTGGTTCCAGAATGGCACATGACCCAAGATGGTCCAATGAGAATCTGCCGTGGGACTTTTGCTGGAATCACCCCCACTTGTGTGTCATTTACAACCAAAGGACTAATCTTCTGCAGAGCCTTCGATGGAGAGCTATGAAGAGAGGGAATCTCGGAGTGATGTGGGCTCAAGCCCCAGCTCTGTCCCCCACTTAACTTGTGGTCTTGGCACGTTACTGCCTCCCTCAGGGTCTCTGTTTCCATTTTTGTAGAATAAGGAACTCAAAGTCGATGACCTGGGAGGTGCTACTAACTTTTCCACTCTGGCCTTTTACGTGTCTTCTGCCCCCCTCCTGTCCCTCCCGGATGCCACCATCTCATGCGTGTGTGTGTGTGTGCGTGTGTGTGTGTGTGTGTGTGTGTCGGGGGGGCGGTTCTGCTGAACGTCTGAGCACGTGAGAACAAGAACACCCAACACTGTTACCTGCCGGTTCAGGGCCCTTCCCTGCTGTGCCTCTGCCATTTTAACAAGACTGGGGACAGATGGATGAGGCTCTGCATATTGAAAGAAGCTGAAACCCTGCCGGGCGGCGCTCCCCTTCCCACGTGCTGGAGGCTCCTAGAGCATGGGCCGCCTGTCTGTCACTCTGCACAGCCCTGCTCGAGCCCGGGTGCGGAGGCTCCAGGGCTCTGTCCCCTCACACCTCCCCCCGCATCTCCCTGTCCCCTCTCTGTTCTCCGTAAGACTCGGGAAGTTCATTATTTCCCTGACTGGCTTTTCTGGTGAGACTCAAATTAATTTTCCATCTCTCTTCCTCTCCCAAGCCTCACAATCGTTAAATGCCAGAGAAAGTTAAATAAACAGCTGATTTACAGAAGCATTTTCTTTCTTCCTTTCTTTTTTTAAAAGCAGGAGCCTCTATTAATCAGTTGTGCCGAGAGCTGTTTGATTAAGCAATTGGCGCACCCTTCAGACATGCGAGTGTGGGGTCAGAGGCCCAGAGACCGGCAAGAGCCTCCCAATCAGGGATAAAAATAACACAGGCCCCTGCCCCCGCAGAGGGCTGGGGAAGGCCCTTTCTGCACCGGGGGACGAAGCAGGAGCCTGGCCCAGACCTGGGGTCTCTCCGCCACCCTGAGCTGGAAGAGTTTACAAAAGTACTTTCACATATTTTCACATAACTCCACTATTGTGTAGAGACTCAGAGTGGGGAAGGAACCTGCCCAGGGCCACACAGCAAGGTCATGGAAGTGCTGGGATTAGAATCCTAAATTTCAGTTTGGGGGTAAGGAATGAAGAGGTTTCGAGATTTGAATGCCTTGAATGACCTGACAAAAACAGGCAAGCATGTCACATGTACTGGCAACGTCAGAGGATCACAGACAGAACATGCACAGAAATGCTTTTGCACACGTTCGCAGGTAGAGGCGCCCAGGTGTGTGTGCACATAAAGCTGGCATCGGAGTTGCTTCTGTGTCTCATCTCTGGGGAGCACAGTGATTTCACCATGTTCCTGGACTGGGCGGCCCCACCCACAACCTCTTCCTGGGTCGTCTCGGCCGGATGGAGGCCCTCTGACCACCCACCTCCTGCCCCGCTCAACCTGGGGCTCCCAGGCCCTCGACCCCGTGTGCAGCCTCGCTGTGAAGCCGGCACATCACGCGTGGGCAGAGTTCAACGAGCAGAGTCAACCACCCTGGGTTCCAGCCCTTTCTCTCCCCCTCGATGGCCAGTGACTCTGGGCCCCTTGAAACTCACCATGGACAGGGAATCGTCCCACTATAAAATGGGGACAGTTCTTCCTTCCTAAGGCTGTGGTGGGGATCACATAAAGAAGGTTTATGGAGCACCTGTTACTGGACTGGTCCAGCAAATGCGCGTCGAAGGCCCTGTCCCAAGGGGTGCTCCATTTTGGTCTTTCTGCCTTGGCGCGTAGTAGCTGCTCAGCGAATGGAAGTGCCTGTCAGTATCGTGCCCACCGGGCATTGTCTTAGCACTTACCTTACGCCAGGTGTTGTGGCAGGTTCAGGTTGAGAGACAAACAGCCAGACTAATGTGGCCGAGTGTCTCCAGGGAGAGGCACCAGGGTGGCAGTTGAGACATAACATAAGTTCTTCTAAAAGACACAAAAAAATGCTATTAAAGATGAAACAGTACTCACGACGATAGAGTTCACATATCTGGGCACTTACTGTGCCCCTGGGGGACTGTGTTAAATGCTTTGACTCTTTGCCTTAATAGATTTTCACAGCGACTCTAAGAGGTGAGCACTGCTATTGCCATCATTTTATGGATCAGAATACTGAGGCACAGAGAGGGTTAGTAACTTACCTGAGGTCACACAGCTGGTAGGTGGTGCAAAGGGCAGTGAAAGCCCAGAGGGAGAGTTACTAACTACTATAGGGGAGTCAGGGACATCTCTGAAAGGGAGAGCTTTGAGGTGGGCCTTGAATCCTGAGACCCCCACCCCTTGTTTTCTGGTCATCGATGTCAGCCCCATCCTCTCCCTCCTCCTCCAGGGAGCCAGCCCGTGCTCGACGCTGAAGGGGCAGTCACGTGACCGTGCCAGGCCCAGCTGACTGCCCCGGGTGCGCATCAGACTCGAGGATTTAAGCTCTCATAACCGTAGAACAGGAGTCAAGGTGACCCCAGACCGGGAGGTCGAGGCGGGGCTGTGCGCAGGTGAGAAGGGGAGGAAGTCAGAGCCAGAAGGCAGCCGGGCTTGGGGGTGGGCGGGAAGGGGAGAGAACGCGTCTGCTTCGGATCCGATCCCGTCTCTGAGTTCCAGGGGTCCAGCCACTCTTCCAGCTTCTGGGGATTTGACTCTCAAACCCCCTTTACTCGAGCCGAGCTAGCATGACCGTTGGGTTCTTGCCGTCGGACAATGCCAGCCCGGGACGGGTGAGTCGGCGGCGGCGTGCCAGCCGGAGCACACAGGACGGGAGCGGCCGGAGCAGAGGCCGGGACAGCTGCAGGCTGCACAAAGGGCGCCGGAGCCGAGGAGGGGGGTGTTGGGAACAGACGGCACAAGGCCCTGAGGCCTCTCTGCCTTGGAGCTCGTGCGCAGATATCAACGGGCCGGTCCGGGAGGCCCCGTGACTCATTCTCAATCAGGGCCCGTCCCCAGCACACAGAGTTAATGAAACAGCCTTCCCTTCAGCAAGGAAATGAAAAGCAGCCTCCTGATAGAACAATTAGTATTTACAGCCCCCCCTCCTGCCCCTCCTAACACTGGCCTCCATCATCTCAGACGTGGAACCCGCTCTGCCGCCCACACGCCAGCATTAGGAAGCCAGGAGGAAAGCAGGGGAGAAGGGACGTCCACGTATCCCTTTCTGGGACGGGGAGACGGGGCCAGCCCCGACACTGGGGAGCGTCTGTGTTCAGCGGGTGAGAAGCCCGCCACCGAGCTGCTGGGAGCCGGTGTCTCCACCTCTGTTTTCTCATCCGTGTCGCTGAGATCATACAGCCTACTTCACATAGCTGTTGTCAGGTCAAGTGCGATGTGTAAGTAAAGAGTCAGGCACGGTGCGGGGCGCAGACACATCCTACCGATTCTCCTCTTACCTGCACCAGAGAGCTGGGCTCTGAAGCCAGCTGGGTCACAGCCTTGCTGTGTGACATCAGACTGACTACTTGGCTTCTCTGGGCCTCTGTGGAAAGGAAGGCTCTGCCTGCCTCTCTGCGTAGAGCACATCTCCCGGTGAGCTGGAGGGCAGGCGGGAGGAGCTTGCGCCCCACCCTCACTGGCTCCGCTGCTTGCTTCTGCACGAGTCAAGCCAGTGGGTTTTAACTCTCTGCGCTTCTCTTTCCTTGACTGTAAAATGGAGGTGACTCCTCCCCTCCTTGAGGGGTCAGAGGAGTCAGCCCCTCTGAATGTTGCGGTCAGTGCTGAGCACACCATCTGCCCTGGGGAGGTGTCAGCCACCCGCCGGCTCCTGCCTCCAGACAGGACTGAAGCCAGACGGTGGAGCCTGTTCTTGGAGGACGAATCTGGAGTTTCCATCAGACGTGACTCCAGAGAGGAGAGTCCACTATCTTGGACAGCAGTTTTCATGGCTAAGACTGTGAAGGGGTAGGTGAGATCTTTGGTGCCTCAGTTTCCCCTTTGGTAAAACAGAGCGACTCAAGCCTGCCGTGCGGGGCCATCAGGAGGTGAAGCGGAAACCACGCGAGGCTCTCGCTGAGAGACTCTCCCTGCCATCTGCCGCCACCCTCGACTGACTAATGGGCCCCTATGACCCCGAACGTCTCCAGCAAACCAGAAGCACTTGGTGAGCACCTGCTGTATACAGGCATCATGCCAGCCTCTGGGACTGGAGACAGAAGACAAACCTGGAACAGCCTGCCCTCAGGAGTAGAGGTGCAAACCCGGCATACATTAAACCGAACGGTGGCTCCGGGCCCTGGGACATGATGGATCCTTCCTAGGAAGCAATAAATCTGGAGCAGAGTGGTGAGGTGCAGATATAAATGCCGGAGGAGCTGAGAAACAAGACAGAAGCTTCTGAGAATGGGAGGGCGCAGTTTCGCTCAGGGGCTGGCGCTGGCCCAGCCATTTTGATCAGGAAGTGCACTTTGGCGTCTAACCTGAATCCTTCCTGCTGCAAAAGGGTCCTATTTCCCCCAATCCCATCATCCCAATAATGGATATTATGGCCTAGAAGCCAGCTGCCCTTAAACCTCGTTCAAAACCCACCTCAATTTGGTGAGAGGATCTTTTTGGTCTGAAAAAGGCTGATGAGCAGAATGCCCCTTCTGAACAGGCAGTGACAAAACAGTTTTCTTGGCTTGCTCCCCTGGGTGCTCTCTCCCTTCTCCGGTCCCGGCCCGGCCCCAGTGTGTTTGCTCCTGGGTGGTAGGGAGGACTCTCCACTTCACCGTCACCCTGGGCTGCGCTGCCCAGAAAGGTGCCCTCTCCCTGGCTCTGCTGGGCGCTGCCCCCACTCCTGCCTTTGTTTCTGAGTCTGTCGGCAGGCTGGGCTGTGTGCCAGACTTCCAGCTGTGCCCCTTACTGCCTATGTGATTCGGGCAAGTGATTTCGCCTCCCTGGTGACAGGGTGGCCTTGCTAATCAACTATCTAACAATAAACTACCGAGCAGAAAGACAAAAAGGGGAAAACTCGCAGCACGTAATTGCCCCTTTCAAGGGAAAGATCACAACACGCAGCAGCCCCTTGTAAGATTAAACACCTGTGGCCTAACTCCTTGTTTCTAAAAGTTTGTTTTAACAGCCTTGAAGGGCCCTGAACAGACAGCAGGGGTGTGAGCTCTCCCCCCAGCCCCAGTTCTCACCAGATCGCGTTCCAAGGACTCCGATAAGCCAGCCTCACAGAGAAGAGGGAAAAAGGGAAAATTAGACACAGCTGTTTCACAGCTGGCAGCAATCACCTTTTCCCCTTTACCCCCCGATAAAACCCCGAACCCCACATCCTCCCTGCCGGCACTGCTTTCTTTCTCTCGTGCCTTGACCTTCCCACCTTTGGGAAGTAAAATAAACTTTCTTTCTTTAAAACTATTCCAATCTTTGTGTCGAGAATTCTTTCTCAGCTCGTGTTACGAGCTCCCACCCTAACACCTGGGCCTCGATTTTCCCCCCTGTCAAATGGGGATAGTAAAGGTGGTGCATTCGGTGAGGGATGCAGGGGTAGTGAAGGCTCTTGGACCACATCCAGGCACATGGCAGGTGCTTATTAGACAAGAGCTGTTATTATTTCTGTTCCCTGTCTCGGGGACTAGCTGAGAGTCCTCATCCCAGACCCCAGGGCTCTACCAGGCCGCAGCGCTGACCCCAGAAAGAGCAGGGTGGGGCTGTGGGGATGACAACAGCCTATGACCATCAGTAGAGTGGCTTCTCTGTGCCACGCACCACTCTCAGCCCTGCAGACAGAGACGCCAACAAGACCTGCATGGGCCAAGCCTTCACGAAGCTCACATACCAGTAGCGAGAGGAAATGGGCCGGGCGCTGTGGCTCACACCTGTAATCCTAGCACTCTGGGAGGCTGAGGTGGGAGGATCGCTTGAGGCCAGGAGTTTAAGACCAGCCTGAGCAATAGAGAGACCCTGGCTCTACTAAAATTAGAAAAATTAGCCAGGCGTGGTGACGCACACCTACAGTCCCAGCTACTCAGGAGGCTGAGGCAGGAGGATCACTTGAGCCAAGGAGTTAGAGGTTGCAGTGAGCTATGATGATGCCACTGTACTTCAG
>CAUYSK010031402.1:0-18795 GCA_963575035.1 Avahi laniger
ATGCTCTGTGGCGTCAGGATTAGCGATTCCAGCCTGGATCTGAGACGGGAGCCAATGAAACGAGTGATGGAGAAATGGCTGGAGGAGAGGCCAGAGGAGAAGAGAGGCCAGAAGGCCAAATAAGAGACAAGGTCCTCAGCTAAAGGCACAAAGAGACCTAGCACAGGGCCAGGCATGGAGGCAATCGATGCAGGATAGCAAACATGGAACTTCCAACTTTTATACATGTTTTCAGGGCGATTCCTTAAAATAGTAAGCTCCCGTGGGACAACAGCTATTTTTTACATGCTACAGTCAGTAGACCAAGCCTTTCAAAGCGTTTTCTAATTTAATCACAGTCTGTATTCCAGCTACCTACCTTGGGTACAGATGCCTGCTAAACTGTTCCCTCCTTCACGTTTCTGTAATTTTCTACATACTGTCCTCAATCCGGATACAGTGTTGTCCAACAGAACTTGTCCTGTTGCTGGAATGTTCTATATCTGCTGGTCCGGTGCAGAAGACACTAGTCACAAGTGGCCAAAGACTAATATATCGGACAGCCTGGCTCTAGCATCTCCTTCCCTGTTTCCAAATCTGTGGAAATTCTATTCGTTCCTTTCGATGTCCAACACTACAGTGAACATAGTCAGTGTTCCAACTACAGCCTCTCAAATCTCTCGTACTGCTTCCGTGTGCCTTAGATGTTTATCTGTTATACCGTGGATTCTTTCATATTCAGTGACGATGGCCAGCCTGTCTTTAAATGGAAAGATATTAATATAAAAATCGACTCATACACTCGCTGACAATGATAATACTTTTCGATTTCTATGAGTTCTTCAAACTTCAGAGTCTTCAGAAACTCAACCAGGGATAATTCAGACATGTCATTAAGCTGAATCAGTGAAGCACATACAACAGAGAGAAAAAAAAATCTCCTTCCCATCTTTTGTAGATCACAAATTAGTAAAACATAGACCATGCTGAATAGCTTATAACTATTTGGAAATAAACAATGCAGGGCATTCAGTAATACTTAAAGGAACGAATATGTTTAATGACAAGGAAAAAATGGGTTGTAGAATAATAAATTTTAAAAAAAATATGTGCATAGAAAATAGAAAAATGGAAAAAAATATGAGAATCTTACAAATGACTGGCTCTGAAGGGTGAAATTTTTTTGGATAGTTTCTTTCCTTCTTCACGCTTTGTTGAATTTTCCATATTTTCTACAGCGAATGTGTACAATTTTTGAAATCAGAAAAAGGATATTTTCTGAAGTCTCTAGCCATATCCACATCTTCCAAACTCTGCCTACTCCAAAAATCAGCAACAATAATCCCAACAGCAGGTTTATGTGCAGAGGCATCAAAATGAAAATAGCAGAGTTGTTTTGCTCATTGATGTCAATCGCAGAGTAAGTTTGCAAGTAAAGATTGATCTCATGAGTCGGGAAAACCCAAGCAATGGTTTATGATAAAGTCGTAACCAAATCCAAGCCGTGTGGAGACAATACAATTGCATGATTCGACCCTTTCCTTACGCACACTCACAAGCCCATGCCCTCATGACAGAAGGCACCGATGTGAACATTTAGCCAGCATTCAAATGCCTCATTGTTTGATTATTAGAAATTTACAAATTAATTTGTTCAAAAGAACTGAACTGACCACACTGCGCTTGATTGCATCATGTAATTATTTCTTAAATAGACTAAAATTATTAAATCATAATACCTTTTGCAACAATCTGCATGGAACCGGAGACCATTCTCCTAAGCGAAATATCTAAAGAATAGAAAAGCGAGCACCACGAATACGCGCTATTAAATTGGAACTAACCGATCAGCACTCGTGCACGGATGGAAGTAAAACTCAATGGAAATTGCGCAGGTGACCGTGGGAAGGAGGGTGGGGGATGGCGAAATCATACCTAATGGGTACGATGTACACTACCTGGGTGACAGGCGCATTTACGACTTTGACTCAAGCAGTACAAAAGCAATCCATGTAACCCAAACATTTGTACCCCTGTAATATTCTGAAACTTTTAAAAAATGCTACAATATAAAAAAAAGAAAGAAATCACTCAAAGAATCTCTACTGACCAAACTGCTCAGATTTTTCAAGGAAATATCACAACTTCTCTCCCTTTGAAATTCACCTTTGGCAATAAAATAATTTTAAAAAACAGACCTGACCTCAGCTTCACTATGTGGAGAGAGAATTCATCTATAAGGCACGAAGGTTTTAGGTAAGCTTCATATTAGACTCCTGTCTAAAAGAAAACATTTAAAGTGCATACCAATATTTCTTTTTAGAATGTGTTCATCTTAATTTCCACACATTATACACATAATGGCACTAAGAAATCCGTAGGGCAGATATTATTATCCTGAGTTTACTAAAATAGAATCTGAAACCACAACTCAGTCCTCTTGAAAGCCAAGCTACAGTTTGAGCACAGCCCTCCTGAACTCCTATTCCAAGCGCTTTCCAACAGATAGGGGCTTAAGCCCCCGAGGGATTGTCTGCACTCTACAAGCCGAGAGGAAATAATACTCCTCTAACACCCTAGGAAGCTGCTGAGTGCCCTGGTCTCCTGAGAAATTCCCCAGGGCTCTTGGCAGAAATGCCTTAGCCCCGAGTACAGAACGGGGGTGACCCCCTGCTTGGTCTTACACAATCCATGCATCTGGGTGGTCTTCATGGGGAGCCCTCGGAGGAACACTGATTAGAACCAGAACTGCTGCACCACCCACACGACTTTGAGTGTCAGAGCCCAGCCAGCCAAAGCATATTAGCTATCCTAAAATAATAAAAACAAATTAATGCAATTGACTCGAGGGAAATCAAGTTCCACTTACAGGCCTAGTGGCAGAAACAGCTGTTAAAATGTATTAAATTGGAAGTTCCTGTAGTAGCTTCTTAAAAATGTTTTTCGAAGTCTTTGGGCCACGACTATAAAAGACCCAAACATCATTCGTCGGGAAGTGTTTTTGCGGGAGGACAAGGAGCGCATCTGGAAATCTGCATAGGATGGAAGACTGAGGCTGGACCACTGGCAAAGTTTCTATTTCAGCAAGCTTTGATGGACAGGCCTCTCGTAGTTTTAAAATTTAAAAAAAAAAACAAGAGATCAATTGCTGCATTAAAAAACCCAAAAGCCTTTCCACTGAGGATTCAAAAAAACCAAAAGCTTTCTACTGAGTATGACGTTCCTTATCAAGAAACTTTCTATTAAATGTTTATAGATTTTCACAAGTCTGGCTACAAATTCTACAATCAAACAGGTAACGACAGGGGCAATTTAAAACCTATGTTACTTAAATTTTTTTAAGTTATTTGTATACCTTTTTCCCCGGAGGATATTCCTATGCTGTTTAAAGGATCGTACTGGTTATCTGCATGAACTATTTTAGAAAGAATTCCCATAATGTTAATTTAAAAAAAATAAATAACTGTGCCTGACACGATAAGAAATGAGCTCAGCTGTTCTCTGTGCGTCAGATTCTTCATCTTAAAAAAAAAAGAGAGAGAGAGAGAGAGTTTGGATTAGATGATGTCCAAGAACTTCTTTGGCTTTTGATTCTAGAAACTGGAATTCCAAGGGTGCTGTTCACACAGTAAGTAGCAATGAGCTGTATATACAGGGTTAATGGATTCGTTCGGCAAGAATTTGAGGATGCCGGGCTGCAAAAGCGTTCACACACCTCTATCGGTAGAGGTGGTTGGATTATAAACAATAGCGCCCCACTCTGGCTAGCCGCGGGTGAGAGGGCAGTCACAGTCAGGTCATGGTGGGGCTCACAGACCTGAAGGGAAGCCTACAAAAGCAGCAGCCTGGGCCGGGCGGGCGCTGTGGCTCACGCCTGTGATCCCAGCACTCTGGGAGGCTGAGGCGGGCGGATTGTTTGAGCTCAGGAGTTCGAGACCAGCCTGAGCAAGAGCGAGACCCCGTCTCTACTATAAATAGAAAGAAATTACCCAAACAACTAAAAATAGAAAAAAAAAAATTAGCCAGGCATGGTGGCACGTGCCTGTAGTCCCAGCTACCCAGGAGGCTGAGGCAGGAGGATCGCTTGAGCCCAGGAGTTTGAGGTTGCTGTGAGCTAGGCTGACGCCCTGGCACTCTAGGCCAGGCAACAGAGTGAGACTCTGTCTCAAAAAAAAAAAAAAAAAGACAAAGGAAAAAAAAAAGACAAAAGCAGCAGCCTAAAAGAACAGGACCCAGGGCCCTTTAAGGATTTAAGTGGCCAGTCTTCAGGACACCACAAGGGGACAAATTGCCTCCAACCATCTTTCTTCTGCCCTTTAGCCACTGGGCTCAAGATCCAAACCCAGGGAGAAGGTCCGTTGTTTCTACGGTGGATTGATACTGCATGTCCATTCTGCCTTCAGTTCAGGGACCTGTCACTCATCGCAAAGGCTGGAGAGCTCTCCTGCGGACGGTACTTAATATGCAGCTCATCACAGGCACCTTTGTGGGGGCAGGGAGGCAGAAGTGAGGCGGAGGCCAATTCCTGACGCAGAGCATGGATGCCGAGGTGTTTGACTGTTCTGCAACGGCGCTAGCCGAGGTCCCGATGTCCAGCCACTAACTTAACGGGTGCTGAGAAAGCACAGCATGGGTCATCCACTTTGTTGGTGCGGTCCCCGCAGGTCTGATGTGGCTCTGGAGGCAATCGTCCTGGCTGTGGCTTCTAATCTCCCAGTCACAGCAAAGGTGCCTCTTTTCAATGCCAACGGTTGCCGTGGTAACCAGAAGTTGGCACTGTGGCTCCTGACTCCTCAGCTTCCTGATGGTAACCGTTTTCTTTGCAGACCAGTCTCGCTCTGCAAATAATTCCTGGAGAACCAGTCCTCTGTAGTAAGTTCTCTGCTCAGATAGTTAGAAAGAGAGAGAATTCCATCTGAGTCCAGTTGACCACGGCGGCTCAGGTGCCCACGTCCGGACTAGAGCAAGACGGGACATGCTCATTGGTAGCCCCACCAAGATTGCACGCTCAATGGAAGAGGGGTAACTCCTCCAAAAGAAAATAAGGTGCCCTTACCCGCCCCCCCACAAAAGGAGGAAGGGTGGATTGTGGGTGGCAGAAAAGAACAAACCACCATCCTGGAAATGAATACAAAGATAATCAACATCATTTCCAGGGTGTCTTTTAGACACATTTCACAAACCAAAGTTTTCTGAAGTCCTGAAATGTTAAAATACATCACGAAAGCTTAACTACCCCAAGGGAAGGAATCAGAAAATGCTTTGACATCCAATCTAGGTCTTACGACTTACATAAACACTAGGGCTTTCTAGGTGATGGGAAATTAATTTGTACTCGGTGCACATGTGTTAAGTATCTAACGATTGGGGAGTCGATTAAACAGGAAAGGGGAAAGTTTCATTTTGAGATATGCTGATAGTTATGAATTTCATAATTGAATGGAAACTCTAAAAAGGCAACACAAACAATCAAGACATTGTAGACTAGGATTCGCTTGGCAGAAGACTCCAAGAGGCCAATCTCTGTGCTGCCAAGACATACCCAGGGGATGCCCAGAAGCGGGCAGCTGCCTATCTCTGCCCTTTTAATTGCCCTTTGCATCCTGACCTCCTTAGATAAAAACTGGATTTAATTCCTGGACATGTTCCACGTGCTAGGGTTCATTATGCATGGATTCCCACATCGCCTGATTGCTTCCGTGACCTCCCAACCTTCTTCCCTGGGCTTACTTTGCCTCTCACAGCTGTGGCCACTGGCTCAAGGACTGGCCCCTGGGAATCTTAGCTCTGGGCCTCCAGTTACCCCTATTATTTTCTTCTCGACACCGGCTCCAGCTGTCGTTCTCTCTCTGCCCTGACCTGTGACTTTGCTCTTCTTCTCCCCCCCAGCCGTTTTGCACGTTGAATTCCACTTTCACCTACGTTGGAAATGCTGCTCAGACAATATCGCCACGACGGTGCTTCGACCCAGACTCGCGCAACCGTGTGTTTTGTGTGCCACCTGGTAGCACCATCAAGCGCTGGAAGGGAAGGAAAACTAACACCAATTGCATTTCCATTATGTGTCGAAGACCTTCCTGGTGTGTTATTCATTCCAGATAGTTGATACAGCGGTTTGCAGCCCAGAACCGATCATCCTTCAGTCTGTGCGACAGGAACCGAATTTCCACCCTTCCTACTGTTTTTCTGAGACCGTGCCCGCCTGTTTTGAATCAGCGGCATCTGCTAAGAGAATGTGATTCTCCCGACGGAATAAACGTGAGTAGATGTTACCTGCCACACAATGTCTCAGAGCTTTTCTTCTCTGCTTGACCTCGCACATTTTCTTTCCAAGTGGCAAGAAGAGTACCAAAAGATAAGGTTTTAAAATATGATAGAGTGTTCCTCAAAAGATTAGAGAATAAAGATAAAATGAATGAACAGTAATATAAGCAGCCCTAAGGAGACCCTGTGAGGTGCCAAAAAAAGAGCAGAGCCCTGATTTCTCTCTGCCGAGCTTTCACGCACACAAACCCACATGCAAACCCACCATTTACTTTTCCGAGGTAGCATTTAAATGTCTAATATGTTGCATTGGCTCCGTTTTTTTTCCCCCCATGCTGAATTCCCAAGCATAAAAGCTGTGAAAAAAAGATCTATTTTTGCAACAGGATTCCTGGTATTAGGTGACAGGTGAGACTCTGCCTTTTGAAATAACTGTGACCCCGGCTGAGAGAAAAAGGTGCTGAGTTCCTAAAAGACCCGTGAGAAGTTGAATCCAGCCACCTCTCCAGGGCGTGAGGTGTTAGGACAAAGCATTTCTGCTCCCCCTTTCTCCCGCCCCCCAACACTCTGAGAAACAAACAGGAGCCAGAAAGACTTCGTCTTTTAAGGGAATACAGTGGGTTTTTTTTTTTTTTTTAATAAAAAAGGAACTATTTCCTCCCTGTAGCTCCCCCTATTGGAAAAAGGGGATTTTCCGCCCTAAATGCAAGGGGGATCAGCCCCCTAGGATTTCTGGTAGGGTTTGGGGTGACTACAGGAAGTGGAGATTGGCGTTTCGTGCCTTGGTTACAGTTCTGCTTAGGAACGGGGCTGGCTTCTCTGCCCAGTGCTACCCAAGGAACATGGGACGCTGGGACGGGGGGCGTGGGAGGGATGCCTCGCGGAGAGCCAGGCTCAGTGCCTGTCCTTGTCCCCCAGAGCCCGACCCCTGGGAGGTTACAGAGGCTGATCCCAGAGGTGGCGGCTCCGGAGGGCACACAGGGCCTCTGGTCTTGCTGGGAACCACAGCAACCAGAGGACAAAGAGGACACAGTAGAGAAAGGCTAGGAAATGCCACCAGCTGGGTATGAGAATGTGGTAAGAATGAGGACATTTTAGCCCTTATGTATCCTCAGACTAGGAAGCAACAAACCATGTATGTGTTTCATGAACATCTCTCTGCAACCGATTTCAGGAGCTGGGCTTTCAGCTTTGAGGGCACGTTCTGTCTGCTTGCATCTCAAGGCGGTTAGGCTTCTTGGTTCATTTTCTTCTTTGCCGATCTGTGCAGTGTTGGATTGGCAGCTCTCTGACACATTGCAGAGATTGTTTTCACCTCTGCATGGCTGAAGAAGCTCTTTAAGTACGAGCAGATTTCCCTGGGCCAGTCTAGCACGCCTTGATCTCTTCCTGCCTTCCTTCCTTCCTTCCTTCCTTCCTTTTTTTTTTTTTGTTATGACAAAGAAGAGAATGGATTAGGACAAGGGAAAAATATCTGTAAATATGGTACAAGAATTTTGACCTGTCCTTTTGTGATGAGGGACTCTATTATATCACATATACCTAGAATGGGTTTAAAATAAAACCATTATAACAGCCTCTTCCTCTATTTAATACAGCAAGGAAATAGCCCTCTAAATTCCAGCTTCCTGCCAAGGTTCTAGTTATTTTAAAAGGGGAGGATTGGAGCTGGGCAGAGATGGGCAGGCAGTGAAGAAGGTCTTCACGCCGGCACTTAATTGGGTTGACCTCATGCCGCTCACTGAACTTTACAAGGGCGTAATTGGAGTGTATAAATGTAGCACATCAAAATCAAAGTGAGTCTTCTATAAAGGTTCTGTGTGGAAATTCAGAAACTCTTTGCTGTGCCTTTTTTTTTTTTTTTTTAAACGGACTTGGCCTTAGTTCATCATATAATTGAATCTGGCTAGTGATAGATTTCTCTGCTCGCAGATGACTGCAAAATCCTTCTTCTTGAATTGTTAATAAGGATGTGGGATTGAGGTCATGCTGTTAATTTTTTTGTTTTTTATTGAAAACAGTATGACTTTTTGGTGTTTTCCTTTAAAAAAGAACAGTGCTAGTCATAGTCTTTTTATTTCATTCTCTGAGAGGCCCCGTAATTGGGCTGTGGTCATTTCCAACTCCGCTTGGGCTACAGCTGAGGATCTGAGTGTATGCGGAATATAACCTCAGAAGCTCTTGTAGAAATCTCATTTGAGAAACTGTTAGCTGCAAAGGGTCTCTGGGCTTCTGTGGCTTGCCACTAGTGTATCATTCTATCGGCTTAGGATGACACCTTCCTCTTTAGGGAAACAAACAAAACAAATATAGTTACTGACTTCTGTAGTTCTACTTAAAAAAAATCTGTAACAGTTCCTTCTATATTGACTCGTTGCCTGCTACATATGTTACCGGAGCAAATTATTCCAAATGAATTTCTCTATCCAGGTCAGACCACTTGCAGGCATAGACCAATCAATCCCAGGATGACAGAGACAGAGACCGATAGTTTGAATAAGCGTGGCAGAAAGGATTCATTCTGTTCTTGGAAGTGTGGCTGCAGATGCCGTTTGTCAAACAATGTGTGTTGCTTGCTTGCTCTGAGTTTCCAGAGTTAGCTTAAGGTCTTTAAAAACACAGCCTCATCCGGCCAGTGGGACAAAGCTGGCCTCATCATTGGAAGCTGTGCTTCAGGGAATTCTTAAAATAGTTCTTCTCTCCCATCCTGCTTGCGGCTGCCCTACTTTGGCTCACAGTTATGGAAGTTCCTTGAGTGTCTGGTGGTCATCTGTTTTCCAGATGGGGCCAGTTCTATCAAGCCATGCCAAGATGAATGTCACTCTACTGTTGGAGCTCCTGGCTGGCCAATTTCTGTTCAACAGGTTCACAGAGAATGCTGTTGGAAATGCTGAAGCAGGAAGTGACTTCTGAGGTAGGTAAAGCTCTTGTGAAGACAGTTATTGGTATTTTGATAAGAATTACGTTGAATCTGTAGATCACTTTTGGTAGAATGGTCATTTCGTATTATGTTCCATTAACATGAAACAATATTAATTCTTCAAGTCCATGAACTTGAGATCTTTCCATTTTTTTGTGCCCTTTTCGATTTCTTTCATCAATGTTTTATAGTTTTCCCTGTAGAGGTCTTTCACCTCCTTGGTTAAATTTATTCCTAGATATCTTTTGTAGCTATTGTAAATGGGGTTGGCTTTGTTGATTTCTTTCTCTGCTAGTTCATTATTGATTGGTACATAGAAATACTATTGATTTTTCTATGTCGATTTTGTATACTGAAACTTTACTGAATTCATTTATCAGTTCTGAGAGTATTTATATGGGACTTTTAGAGTTTTCTATATATAAGATCATGTCATCTGTTCCTCTGTAATTTGATTTGGAAAATGATTGAATCATCAACTTCAATAAAGCAATCAGACAGCCTCTGTGAAGTGATATCATGAGATCCACTGAGGTCAAATTTCCTGGGACTTTTTCATTTTAAAGTTGTAAGCTCGATGTTTAACTGGTGTAGTACTAATATTTCTCACTCTATTTTTTACAGACTTTAAAGCTAAAAAAATAATGAGTATACCATTCTGGAGAATAGCAAGAGAAAGCCCTTCCTTTCCCTCTCCTCACACCATATTATCCCATCACCTGTATTAGAGACAAGGTGGACCACCTGAATTACATCCCTTACATGCTTTGGAGTATTTACATGGATCTACTCAGTCTTCATGTCAATCCCATGGAGCACACACTATCATCAACTCCATTCTATAATGAGGAAACTTAGGCACAGAGAACTTAATTAATTTTCCCAGGTCCCACAGCTGGTAAAAGGTGTGTGCAGTGATCTGATCCCAGGCAGCTTGGTTCTGGAGTTCCTGCTCAGGACCTCCAGGAGTTGTACTTACCTGGTTGATCAACAGTGCCAGGAAACAAATTGTAAAGAGGCAAAATGGATTGTTTTGTTCAGAGGGTTTGTTTGTTGTTCAGTAACATTGATCTCAATGCCTCCTTACCCATTCCAGAACTTTCTTGTCATCATCTAGAGTCTCCTGACCTCTTGTAGTAGCCCTAAACATTTCCTAACCAATGTTGTTCAAATGTCTGTATGTCCATCTCCTCCAACACACCATCTTATTTGTCTTTGTCACTTTCATAGAATTTAATATCCTTGTTTATACATGGTAGGTTATAGTTAATTATATGTATAAGCAGATTTATATTTATACTCGTGTATATAGTTATGTATATGTATATATTTAGTATCTAGCATATCTTAAATCTTCGCTAACACATGTTTTGATTCTACCATTCTGCATGAGAAAACCAAGGTATTTCTCATGCTTGAATTTGACTATAAAGCCACATAAATATGACATCACTCTCTCCATATCACATGTTGGAAAGCATTCAGACTCTCTGAAGGTCTCATGTTATTTATCAAACTCAGTACAAAATTTAAGTGCTTCATGGACATGTGTTTTCTAACATATCTGCCCCGTTTTTGAAACATTTCAGCTGTTTCACATCACATGCTGCTTAGCAATAGGAAATGACTGCAATATGCTTTTTAAAATATGATATGCGGGTATATCTTTGTGTCTCTGTAGCCTTCCAAAGCAAATGGTGATGGTTCACCAATTCCTTGCTGAAGATATGCACATAGACATATGTGGTTTTCTCGCCTGCGTTAATCTGAGTACCTGGTTAGTAAGAGTAGGTTCTTTGGGGATAGTGAGAGAAGGAAGGGAAGTTTCACAAATTCAAGAAAGAAATATAAAGCAAAATAGTTGAAATGAAGGAATGGAACTAGTAAACCAAACTTAAAATACTCCTTTAGAAAAATTCTTTAAACTTAAAAATTATAACTTTTTGCAACTATGAGTTTCTAAGGAAAAAATGCAATATTTGCAGGAATTACGCCTACACATTTCTTAGGATATCAAGGAAAGGCTACTTCTCATATTCTTTTAAGAATATTTCCATGGATTTTAGACCCTTTTTGTCAAGAAACGTCTCAGGTATTCCTTGTTTAGTGATGCTTTATTGGGTAGAGAACATGGTAGTATATTTTGGAAATAATCCAAATCTAGAACGGGGTAATATAGCAAAAAGCTTGATACAACCTGATAAGACCTTGAGTCGAATTCTACTGCAGATTCTTCTGAGAATTGGCTCTTTCACTCCTTCCTTCCCTCTGGAATAATGGCCTTAATCACCAAAGAGAAATTGAACCTGACAAGTCTATGTTTCCTTCCTCTTCCAGGATTCTATCGAAAGCTTCTGATTTTGGCAGACCATATTCCAAATATGCCTTTAAAATTACAATTTATATATTTGACTCAAGTAGAATAATAATGAGTACAATCATAACTACATGTATTTAATGACAAAACTAGTTTACTCTTATTTTCCTGCTTACTGTATTGCCAGCTATTTCCCTAAATTGACTAGAACCAATCTGTCATTGAGAAAGTCATGTAGACATACATTAGTTGAGCTGAAGATGCTTTTAGTAATTTAGTGTCTAAACAGGCATGCACAATACTCTTTTTCCTCCTAACATTGCTGGCTTCATGCTATGATTTTATTTTGACTAAATTATAAAGCAAAGAATGTAGCAGTTTTGATGAAATGGATATTATAAGTTACCTTACAGTATTATATAATGTGTGTTCAATAAAGGAAATTAGCATACCTGAAAATGATTATCTCTATCCTAGAGCTAATAGCAAAATAGATTTGACTCGTCATTTTAAGGACTTTCTAAATTGTTAATAAGATTTGCTGATGACACACTAAACAGTAGAAGTCAGTCCCCCAAGGCTAGTTTTAAACATCTGCTTTCACCTTTAAAGCTATTGTTTATCTCATCTTAAAATGGGAATATTATAGCACTCAGCTATTCCAGAAACAGATATGTCTACTCCTAAATAATCACCGATGAGAGCATTTTTCTATAGATAAAGAAAATTTATAGTCAAAATTGAAAAAAAGTACATCCCAGTTTTAAGATAAATTGCAGGTAGACTCAATTGTGTCTGACCATTCCCTCACTACTACCAAATTCATATGCTGAAGCCCTAACCATCCATGGGACTGTATTTACCGAAGTCATTGAGGTTCTATGAGGTCACAGGGGAGGGCCCTGATCAAATAGGCTTAGTGGTCTTACAAGAAGAAGAAGTAAGACCAGAGCTCTCTCCACTTCAACAGACCAAGGAGAGAGCATGTGAGGACATGGCAAAAAGCCAGTCACCTGCAGGCCAGGAAGAGAGCCCTCACTGGCGAGCATCTTGACTTGGGACACCCAGGCTCCAGAACAGTGTACGTGACATATAATCCTTTAAAAGATCTTCCGTGTTCTTCAGGAGCCCAACCTGAGCCTCGGACCCCCAAATTAGCAGACAGGCTCACGCCTCTTTACATCAGCCATGACACCCGTCCACGTTTTCTCGACCTGGCTAGAATTTACTCTCTGTCTCTCTCTGACGCTCCTGCAGGACTTGTCGAAGGAACTAAGAATACTATAAATTTGCAGATCTCATGAGATGGGTAAAGATAGCAAAAGTAAGTTCATGTGAACACTGCTGTTGTTTGAGGCCTGATGTCAGGTTCATTTTTATCTGCCCAAGTGGGAGTACAATGAAAACGTTCTAGAAAACGTCGTGTTTGTTTCTTCTCATAAGTGTCACAGCAGACAAAATAGCTGAGTGAGAGCTGAAGGAGTCATCGTGGAATCAAAAAGATAGAAATAGATGAAGTAACAAACATATGCTGTGAATAATGTTTCTGGAACACAGACTATGCGATGTATACTCTGGGGGATGCAAAGAAGTAGACTCCGACCCTGCATATGGTGTAAGGTCATCTTTTGAAACAACACAGCACGAAATCAATCAATTCATATTTACTCAACCCTAACTATGCTCAAAGCTTCATACTCGGTGCTATGGTATAAATTCAATTTTTCTATATGCAAAAAATAACTAATAATCCAATTGGAGAGAGTCTGCACACACATACTAATAGGTGACTAGTAACAGAAAATAATAATAAGTCACCAGAAACTCGTTTAACTTACGTGAAGACAATAATTCTCACCTCACAGCATTCTGGGCAATTGGGAATGAGGATTCAAGGAAAAACAAAATACTTAAGGGCTCCAGACAAACTTGAGTTTGATTCTTTGCTCTTCTGTTCATAAGATAATCTTGGACAGCTAACTTGGCTTTTATTCCGCCACGATACCCTTATCTGTAAGAAGGAATAATAATCGTAGCTTCGCATGATTGTTCGGAGGATTAAAGGCAACGATCTGTATAAAAGTGTTTAACACTACCCGGCATATAGTAAGCGCTCAATAAATATTAGTTAAGCCATTATATGCATTTAAATACCCAGCATAAGCATAGTTGTAACAAATGTTATTTTTCATTCTTTTTTTCTCTGAGTGTCAAAGGAAGATCATTAATAAAAAATAACATGCACAACAAACTTGTCATTAGAAAGAGATAAACAAAAGGAGAGCAAAAGAATGTGACTAGAGCCTTATACAGGCTGAGCTACAAATAGACACACCCAAAGCCAAAATTCATTAGAGGAGACGTCCCCAAAGGATGCAGTTTCGGAGCCCTGCAGGGTCTGATGTAACCACGTACATTAGGAAATCCCGTTGGCAGTGAGTCCAAAATATTTCTCACGATCACCGCCAGGCCCAGGCCAGGTCCCTTATGCCTGGACTAGCAAAGTCGTCTCTTGACTAGTTGCTCAGCCTCTACCCTTGGCCCTCTGTGCTCTATTCCCATCTAGTGATTTTTTTTTTTAAATGTAAATCAGATTGTCTTAGTCCATCCAGGCTGCTATACCAAAAATAATTTAAACTGGGTACATTTATAAACAACAGAAATTTGCATCTCCCAGTCCTGGAGGCTGGTAAATCCAAGACGAAAGATTCAGTAGGTTTGGCGTCCGGCGAGGGCCTGTTCCTCACCGACGGCAGCTTCTCCGTGTCCTCACGTGGCAGACAGGGAAGCAGCTCCCTCCAACCTCTTTGTTAAGGGTACGAACTCCACTCACGAGGCTGGAACCCTTCCCAAAAGACCCCAACTCTTAAGACCACTAAAATGAGGATGAGTTTTCAATTTTTCAGCATGAATTTTGAAGTGACACCTTCAGATCATGTCATTCCCCCGATTAAAACCCTACAGCGGCTCCCAGTTTTACAGTAAGAAGCCAAATCCTTGTAATATCCTTTCAGGCACGCGTGATCAGCTCCCCCCAACGTACACCCCTTCTTTTCCAATTCCTGACCTCATCTCTCTTCACTCCCCCTCAGCTTCCCCTGCTCCAAGCAGAGCCTCCTTGCTGTTTGCTGAACACGCCAAGAAACTACTTGCCTTAAGGTCTTTGCATTGGCTGTTCCCTCTGCTTGGATCTCTTGTCCCTCAGATTAACCCCTTCGCCTCCTTCCAGCCTTTGCTCAAAACTCACCTTCTCAGTGGCGATAACCTCATTCCAAAGTGTAACGTGCCTCATGCACCCCCCACCAGCACGACTCATTTCCTTGTCTTGTTCTACCTTTTTTCTCCCCGTAGCATTTCGCACCTATTTAATTTACTTATTTATTACAGTTACGGCTTACTTTGTTTTCCCCTGGCAGACCAGAACCTTCTACCTTCGCTAGGATCTGTGTCTATTTTGTTGATGGTTTTTGTTCACAGCACTCAAGGAGTGTCTGTCTGTCAAATGGTGGGCATTCAAAAATTATTTGCTGAATGACTGATCTAATATACTATGAATATATTGATATATAACCAATATATTACTAATATTTCTAATATACCAGTAATTACTTACAATTCTAATATACTATAAATATAATATAGAAAGGTGGGACTTAGAAGCATCACAGGTTTCACCTGGAAGAAATACAGCCCTTTGGGTTTGTTGACTGACTATTACTGCCAGAGAGAATGAGCCTCGGCAGGCCTGGTCAGGGCGTTTAGAGGCATCAGCAGACAGGGAAGAATCTAAGGGTAAGGATCCCTTTGCCAGGGTGGTAAGGACTGGCCTTCACCGTGCACACGACCAGCAGCTTCCATCTGGGGATGAATAGTTACATCTTCATGCTCAAACTGAGGCTGTCGATCGGATATTTAGGCAGATGACTTACATCTGGATCATCTAAAAAGTCTTTAAAAATAAACCCGTTATTCAGACAGGTTATGTGACGGATCTTTAATCTTTGGATGTAAGATTTCCAGAAATTGAGGCGCGAACACACAGAGAAATGCTGCATTTGTCCTGCTCCCCAGGAAGCGGAGCTCATAAAGCCATCATCATCCTCACACGTGTCCATTCAGAGGGAGACCCTGGCTCTGGCCCTGGGTGCCGTCTGTCTTGCCCCAGGGCTGGACGAGTTTCTTTCCTTTCCTGCCTCCCCCAAGACTCCCAATGCGTACGGCACAGGCACGCAGTCCCTCCACACGGAAGCGCGACATCTCTCCCGGACACGTCGTTTACCGTTGCAATTTCTACCGGAAAGTGTGGAACATGCATTCTCCCCTTACGAAGGCAAGTCCTGTTCTCGACAATTTGTTTCAACGCACCACAGGGGAAAATAGGTGTTTTTTCACATAACCAGATGTGAAATGTGGATTTTCCTTTCAGCAATTTACTGACATGTATTTTCTCTCTCTCTTCTTTCCATTTTTTTTTTTTTTTTTGAGACAGAGTCTTGCTCTGTTGCCCGGGCTAGAGTGAGTGCCGTGGCGTCAGCCTAGCTCACAGCAACCTCAGACTCCTGGGCTCAAGCCATCCTCCTGCCTCAGCCTCCCGAGTAGCTGGGACTACAGACATGTGGACCATGCCCGGCTAATTTTTTCTATATATTTTTAGTTGTCCGATTAATTTCTTTCTATTTTTAGTAGAGACGGGGTCTCGCTCTTGCTCAGGCTGGTTTCGAACTCCTGAGCTCAAACAACCCGCCTGCCTCGGCCTCCCAGAGTGCTAGGATTACAGGCGTGAGCCACCGCGCCCGGCCTGTGCATAATTACTTTTGACTGCAGTGTGGAGCCAAAAATAAGTTATTTTAAGATCATTTTTTTCTTGCATTAATAGAGATGGGAGAGGGTAACTAGCAAAATAATGCTTTCAATTAATTAGAAGTTATCCAGAAAAAAATTCCATAAATAAATCCAAACACTAATATGTGGCTCCTAATTCCAGTCACTAAAGACGTTTATGATGAACAACAAAGGGTTTTGTTTCTTTTTATGTTCCAGGTGGCCAGTCTGATCTTGGATATAATTCATTATCTAAGGATGAAGTTAGAAGAGGAGATACATCTACTGAGGACATTCAAGAAGAAAAAGATAAAAAAGGGAGTGATTCTAGTTCCTGTAGGTATTGTTTAAATTGCTACTATATAAAAATGAGAATATATATTTATAGGAAATACAAGTGACTTTAAGTAAAAAAGTACTAGATTCACTTATATTTTCCCATTATATTAATAATTCTTTCATTCCTCCCATTATAAACCCTCTCTACCACCTAATACTGTCATACAAATGTTTCATGGGTGAAGTATATAGTCTCAGTGGCAAAACACTCTCCAAACCAAATACTATTAGAGTGAAGGCTGTATAACTCCCAAAATACTCTTATTGTAACAGAAATATGTATTTCTTGAAATGGTAGTTTTTTCCTGAGGTTTAACAATATTTAGAGTTTATTAATGGACTTTGACTTACATTTACTGCCTTCCATCCTCCACCAAAAGCACTTTTTTACAGCCAAAGAGGAAATATAAAATTTGTGCATGGACCTCATGCGTGATCAGTACTTAATCATTTGATCTACACTTTGAAGCCTCAAATAAATGGAATCACTTATTTGTGGCTGACAATTAATAGATACAGAGATGTTCGATATTTTCTTATCACCTATTTTCAAGTAAAAATATTTAGAACTAAAAACTGTATCTCTTTATGCCTCCACTATGTATATAGATTTCATTTTATCAACATTTTCACTTTCATCTTTACAGTGTCAGAGAGCGAGAGTGCAAAAGGAAGTGCTGATTGCCTTCCTAAGCTCAATTATCAAAGTTTTTCCAGTATAGTTCGCCACAGTGGGACAAGTAACAACAGTGCTGGTAAAATATCAGGAGAAAGCACAGGTGAGTTGAATAGTATGCTTCTGTTATGTGCAGAATAAGTTGTATCTGTATGACTAATGAATATTTATTTTTTTAAAAAATCTTCATTCTTCAGGGTTATTTTTAAAAATATTTTGTGCAGCCTCTCATGGTATAGCTTAGTAACTTGAGTTCTAGTCAGGGTGGGGAACCTGTGGCTTTGGGACCACATGTGGCCTTCTGGATCCTTGAGTACAGCCTTTTGACTGAATCCAAATTTTACAGAACAAATCCTTTTATTAAAAGCAGTGTGAGGCCAGGGGCAATGGCTCACGCCTGTAATCCTAGCACTCTGGGAGGCCAAGGCGGGCGGATTGATTGAGCTCAGGAGTTCGAGACCAGCCTGAGCAAGAGCAAGACCCCGTCTCTACTAAAAAAAAATAGAAAGAAATTATCTGGACAACTAAAAATATACAGAAAAAAACATCAGCCGGGCACAATGGCTCGTGCCTGTAGTCCCAGCTACTCGGGAGGCCGAGGCAGTTGGATCACTTAAGCCCAGGAGTTTGAGGTTGCTTTGAGCTAGGCTGATGCCACGGCACTCACTCTAGCCCGGGCAACAGAGTGAGACTCTGTCTCAAAAAAAAAAAAAAAGCGGTGTGGCAGAGAAAGATGAAGCTTTTCTTGCCTCCTTTTGTGCTTAAAAAAGAAAAATCTTGAAATCAGAAGGCCTCAGGTTTGCCACCCCTTCAGGCTCTCGGGACTTTTTGTGAAGGGGAAAGTGGGAGCAGGTGAGGTGATGAGTCTGAGAGTACGATATATCTAGCCAAGCAAAAAATGAAGCATTTGGTTTCTTAGTCTTCATGCTGTTCCTGTTTTTCCAGAGGCAAAAAGATAGTCCAGATAGTTTAGGTAACAATACTTGATATTTTCTTCCCAAAGGCTTTTTATATGTTATTTTATGTTTATTAATATAGCAATGCTTTTATCAATGAGAGGGGATATTAGTACTATTTTACAGATGAGAAAACTAAGGCATAGTTCAATGATTGGCAGGTCACACAAATTATCAATAGTTAGTGAAAAAGTCAGATTAGCATCTGGGAAATTATTTGAATTAACAAGTTTTTCACCAGACAATTTTTGGGGTGTTAAATAGACTTAATATTCAGATTTTCTAGTGTTAATAATTTTATTACATAATTACGTTTTTTATATTGTTCAATTTTGCAACTATTGAAGAATTTGTACTGTCAAGGCTAAAATAGCTCTGTTTGAGACTGATCCCAAACCCAGCAGAAGAAGGGAAATTATTAAGATCAAATCAGAGCTTAATGAAATTGGCAACAGGGAAACTATCCGGAAGATTAATAGAACCAAAAGTTGGTTCTTTGAAAAAGTAAACAAAATTGACACAC
>CAUYSK010031404.1:0-12445 GCA_963575035.1 Avahi laniger
GGGGAGTGGCTCTTTATGACTCTCTGCTACAAGCTCCGAAGCCGCGCAGAAGGCTCTGATGGGGGGAGGGGCGCTCTACCGGGCTGCCCATCGCCCCAGCGCTTTCAGCCTCCGCAGGCGTCCTCCCCTTACATGCAAGGAGGCACTCAGAATTCACCGCTCCAAGAAACGGCTCAGCCAAGTGACCTTAGGTCCCAGAAGGGGAGAGCTCACTGCCAGAGTTTCCAGGCTAGGGGAAGGGAGCCGTTCCAGGAGACAGTTGAGTCACCAGGGTGCTCTGCCATTGTCGCCTTTGTGTCTCCCTCCCCAAGTCTTACTCCAGTCCCGCAATAGCTTTCGCTTCTACTGGCCCACCCTGAGCATTCCCAGTTGCCAGCGGTAGGGTCCAGGTTAGAGTCCTCTACTCAGTAATCACCTCCCCTTTCAGGACCCGCTGGGTGCCAGAGACCCACTTCCCGAGTCCTAACTGCCTCCGGGGTATATTCCTGGCAGGGAGCATAGGGAAGTTCAAGATGCTTCCCGCTCGCGTCTCCTCTCCACTGAGTCCCACGTTTCCAGACCCAATTCTACATCCACTTCACATGAGCCCCTGACTCACGGAGGGCTTGTAAGTCAGTGGGGAAGCTAGACTGTCCCGTGCGGGACTTGTCCCGGTGCACTTACTGGCCAGGCTGGCGCCGCCGCCGCACGCTCCTCTCTCTATTGTCGTCTGTCCGCATTTCCTGGTTTTGTATTCCTATCTCCTGTTATTCTTTTTCCTGATTTGTGTGTCCCCTCTTGAATCTCCACCGATTCCCCTCACTGTTTTTGTGGGAGAGGAATCTGATCGTGTGTAGCAGACCGGGATCTACGTCTCCCTCTCTGGAAGCAGGGATCCCGGAGTCTACCCTAACTCCGCCATTTTTTCTCCCTCCGTAAGTTACATTTTTAAATAGTAATTTTTGTAGTCTTGAATGCCTACAAGTTGCTTTTGAAAGCATCATTATTTCACGGTTTTGGCCCTCTGCATTCCACTGCCCTGGAAGCAGTAGGGCAGAGACTTGTGGCAAGAAGAGGAGCAAGTTGAGATCTGGCATGAGGCATGGACTCTTGCTACAGGGAACCCTAAAAGCACAGTGAGGAGGGGCTGACAGAATATCGAAAGTCAATGACAATGTTGGGCACATTTCAGCAAGGGACTGGCAAGAAACAGTAGCGAGGTTTCAAAAAAAGAGGCAGAACCCTGCCCTGGCTCAGCCAAGACTCTAGTCTTTGTGTTTCTCCTAGCATTAGTCAGCATAGTAGGGCAAATTTCTTCAGCACAGGTCCATGGACCAAATGTAAGACTTACAAAAGACAATTGGTTGGATTAATCTATGGCAGGGTAGAGGTGGCAGTTGGGGGCAATGAAATTAAAGATGTTGGTAAAACAATGAAGTCTAAACTGGAAGAGTCAGAGAGCCACACATTGTTTCTTTTTGCAAATATAGGCAAAAACATACATAGATTCATATCTTTACCACCTTTTTTACGCCAAAAGTAGTACATTTTAACTTTCTTCTATACCTTGCTTTTTTCACTTAATAAATATTGAAGATCTACTCCACTATAATCTGTGGAGATCTTCCTTGTTTCTTTTCTATAGCTGCATAGTGCTCCACTGTGGATGTGCCACAGTTTATGACACTGATGGGCATTTGGGTTGTTTCCAATCTTTTCTTACAAACGGTGCTAGAATTAATAGCCTTGTGCATATGTCACTTTGTGTTTTTGCCATTTCATCTTTGGGATAGTTTTCTAGAAGTGGGTTTGCTGAGCCAAGGTATATACACTTTTTCTGGGTGTTGCCAAACTCCCTACCATGGAGGTTGTACGCTTTTGCATTCCCATCAGCAATGAAAAATCAAGCGCAGATAATGTTATGTTGGAGAAGCAGGGTAGGCATTTGAGTTACTTTAAGCCTGGTGCCTCTATTTTCTGTTGAAATGGAAAACAAGGTAATCAGTAAAAAGAGAAGGCAGTAGATGTGAGATGGGGTCTTGAGGAGTGCAAGGAAGTTTTACAATGGTGGAAGAGGGAACTAAGCAACAGGTAGGGTAGGACCATTCAGTAATGTTGAGGGCTGAGCTGAGGCTCTGGTCTTTGAGTTTCTCCTAGCATTAGTCATCATAGTAGAGCAAATTTCTTCAGCAGTGGACCATGGACCAAATATAGGATGCACAGAAGACAAACAGTTGGATTAATCTATGGCAGGGTCAGAGTGGCAGACAGACAAGGGGCAATTAACTTGAAGGTAATGGCAAAATAAAGGAGTCTAAACTGGATGGAGAAGGAAATGAAGGGACAAAATAGGAAGGAGTTAAGGGACAGAAGACCATGATCAAGAGCCAAAGATAGGTGTGGAAGGAGAGTAGTGGGAAAGCTGGAGGGATATGAAGCTCTGATCAGAGAGTAGAATTTTAGAGTTTGAGATCCCATTGTGAAGTAGAGCCAGTTGATGGCAAGGTCCTGGTGGGGCAGTGGAAGTGGATGACGAATTGAGGAGAATTGAAGTTAAGAAGGTTGAGAAGCTGAGAGCATTAGAAGGGTATGCTACACAGACATTGAAGTCCCCTGGGATTAGGGCTGGAGTTGACCAAATATTTGACCCATGGAGGAAATGTCTACCGTTATTTCACTCTGATAGGGTCTACTGCCTAACAGATAGCTGAAGTTCATAAACTAATGTTTAAATGAACTACTGAATGAATAATCCAATTACTGTATAAAAGACTTACTGAGCTTATAGGAGACAATGTGGCTTAGGGATATTAGTGATATCTACCTTTAGTATTTGGGATAGTGTTACTGACTTGTTCTGTGATTTTTGTCTCTGATGAATGACTAGTAAGGAAAATTGGCATATTTCTTTCCCTGTATCTTATTTTTCCTCCATCTGTGAAGAAATATGTAGTGGAAAGCAGTCTAAAAGATGAGTTGGGAAATCAGAGTTTTAGTCCCAAGGTGACCTTGGTTAAGACTCCTATGTCTTCATCTTCAGAGATAAGGGTGGTTCTGGATAACCTCTTCATTCATTTTTAATTCTAAAATTTAGGATTCTATGACTATGGAATTTGAAATAACTCAGAAAGTAAAAATTCTGGTTATAGTCACCTATCAGGTCTGAAAATCTTTTGGTTTAAAATTGTTTTGAAGGCACCCATTGAAACTCTTGAGTAGACCTTTAAAACTACTTAAGGGAAATCATGCTACTTTCTTGCCACAGAATGAGATTTGATGAGCTGATGGAAGTAGCTCTCAAATATCCGATGACCCTACATCAAAGGTTATCTCTAAAAAGATGCTCTTCCCCATAAAAGCCAGGCATCTAAGAAGCCAGATACCTCAGTCTTGTGAGGTAAATAACATAGAAGTTTTTCTTTCTACCTATTTTAGGTTTTAGAAGGAAAATATGTATTTCTTTATTCAACAAAAATTTAATTTTATGTAGTACTTAGATGAATAAGACACAGCTCTTTGCCCTTGATGAGACTGCATGCTAATAGGGGAGATAAAACCATGTGGAAATATAAACAAATAACCACAGTACAGTCCAAAGCAGGCTAACTCCCATATGAGTAGTATAATGTAAGTAAAAATAGATCTCCACCCTATTTTTAAAAGGTGTTTGAGAAGTAGAGAGTAACCAAAATATTTTCATTTCTCATTTTTTATTTTTATACCATCTTTTTTCCATTTTTATCTCTTTCTATTTTTATCTGAATGACTTCCTTTTGTATACAGAAGTTGATTTAATCACCAGTTACTTTTATTCAATATTGATTGTGCTTACAGGTAAGTATAGTATCACCAAGATGCATAACTACGATGCTATTTTTAAGTGTATATAGATAGTTTTAGACTCTTTGTAAGTTAACCACTTTTCTGTATAATATTGACCTTGCCCCATTTTTCTTCTGCACCTTGAAACAGTCTTGAACATTTTAACGTTCTTTAACAATTGGATGAGAGAAACAAAGATACAAATTAAATTAGCTTAGCTGGTCTCCTCTAAGTAGCTATGATGTTTTATTTAAAAAAAAATACATTTAAGACTTCTTCCTTAGTGCTCCCATACCATGTTACATAAACTTGTACTTGAAAATCTATCACTTCATATTATAATTCTTTGCTTAAATGCCTCTCCCCTCCACTCTCCCCTTTCTTCCCTCCTCCATCCCTCCCTTCCTCCTTCCTTCTCTGTCACCAGAATATGGCATCAAGCAGACAGGAACCCTGTCTTACTCACTTTTATATTCCTGGTACCTTGTATAGAATAGATGTGTAGGTGGATGGATGGATGGTTTGTTGGATGGATGGGTGGGCGGATGGATGGATGAGAGACAGCTGTAACTGAACTCTTGCACAAGATCTAGGGAACCACTCATGATCATCTTTTAACCAAGAAACACCTGCCAAGCTGTGAACTCACTTTCAATGGGTTTCTGACTCCTATGTATTGAATAGTTTAATGATATGGCTTAAGAACCAAAGTCTTTAAAAGTTTCTCAAAATCTCTTAGAAGCTAAGCTTGACCTCTGAAAATGAAGATAATTGAATGCTTTTAAAACTCACTGCAGACTGATGAAATGCACCCATAAGCTGAATTAACAGAGCGTATTGAGGATCCTCTCTGTCCTTTCCCCCCCCCCAGGCTGGCCCCCTAAAATGTCCCAATTCCCAGTATCCCATAGCTCAGTTCTTTACTGCACTTTGGCCATTCAGATGGAACTTAAGGAAAGACACTTGGGAATGTAATTGCAGAAAATAAAACTCAGAACCTTATGGAAATATTTGTGTGTTAAAATTACAAGAGGATTGGAAAGTTAAGTTTAATGATATGAGGCATTTTTATAGGAAGAAAGCTTTCAGCACAAGAAGAGCAATGGCACTTAGGCAGGTCGGAGAGGCTGCTCAACATGGTCGACTGCAGTCCTCTGCAGTGGGCATTTGCTTCCGATTACCCAAGAGTAAAAGTGTTGCAATGCTATTGACGGTCCATTAGGAAGTAGAATGTTTCGGCTGTTGTGTGTGTGTGAGGCAGGCTTGCTTCTAGCAAAAGGGCCTTCAGTCAGAGGCCTAAGTTTGTTCCAGTGGCCTGACTTTAACCATGAACCCACCAAGAATTTTGGGAAGACTGATTATTCAGGTCCATCCAGAACTCACGTAGAATACTGTGTCACGAAAAGCCAGAAGACCATCAGAAATTACTATAAGCTCTTTGGGATGCAGATCAAAGGTGCCTGTGAAGGAGTGTGGAATCCCTCAGAGCCACTACCCAAGCAGGGACAATTCCAAGGCAAAGCCATAAGAGTCACCCAGAAGAAGACTTTTCTCCTCTATCATCTGAAGCAAGCCACAATTCCATTTTCTCTCTTCTTACCTCCAACTCTTTTGTTAGGTCTTTAAGCAGCCCTGAAGCTGCCATTTTCATTTTCAATGAATACCTTAGGCTTTATTTTTGCATATTAAGTAGAACTGTTTGCTGTATTTAAGAAAGCTTTAGGGAAAGGAGAAAAATATGATGCAGAGTGAGAACCTGGCATTGTACCTTTTGCTCTTTATTTTCCACTAAAAAAAAAAAAACACATTAATTTCTGATGTCTTAATTGCTTAAGCCTTGTATGGCTTTCATCTAAGCTTCCTATTTTAAGAAGCCAAGGAATCTTTTGCTTTTTAGTTTCCTTTAGATCTTATGACTCTAGCCTATATCGGCAACATTTCCAGAAAGAGGTTTGGATCATCTTCATTAGGTCTAAGATTAGATCAAATTAAACAAGATATTTTATGATTTGAACAGGTATTTGTTGTCAGGGTTTTTTACAACCAAAATTTTCAATAGTTTAAAACAGTTTAAAAGATGCTCTGTAAAATTCAAGCCGTATTGTGAAAGAAAGCTGCTTAGGTGATTTTATGTAAAAATCATTTCCTCTCTTAGAGTAGAAGTTGGTTTGCAAATTAGTGAGGTGGAGCCAAAATAGAGAATTGCATTGTAAGAGAGTGACTCACAATGTTTTGACTTCTTAAAATATATCTTTCCCGACAGCAATGACTGGCTTGTCATTTGATTGCTTTCTAATTAATGTTAAGTTTTCCATTATAAGTATCACACTTCTACCACCGGAGCTACCAGTTGTGACCTCATATTACCTGTCCTTGAAGGATGCACCGGGCAATTATGACCATGGGTGTCTATGACTATAAGGACGTATCTCCTCATATTCTAACCCCAGATGTGGTACAATCAGTACTGCTATAAGAATGTTTCCATTAATAGCAGAAAAGCAAATCAATGTTTGTTTGCTTGGAAGCAAAAATAGGTACTTGCTGATAACTGTGTGTTCCTTGCTACTTTTATTTACAAAGAATTAACCAACCGCGAAATATCCTTGATAAATAAAATCAAGTTGCAGTCTTCAAAAACTATTTAAAAGTATATTTTTTTGAAAAAAAATCTGTACATTATGCAAAGTGGAATATGAATTGAACAGATAAGGTCAATTCGAGGCATATGTTATGCCCAGCAGAATAGATCCTGCTTTGAAGCCCCTGCCTAAATGCTTCATACAACCTAAAAGAATTTGACCTGGAGAAACACAGAGATACATTTGAATTTGCTTAGCACAAAAATGTTTGCAAATAGAAAATCAAAGCTGTATTTAAAAGACGCCAAAGTCGAACTATGCCAAAAGTAGAGTCTGAAAGTATCAGGTACCCTCTCTGCCTATATGCCACTATATTTAGTAATTTAGATCCAGGGATGTCTAAGAATGGCCTCCCTACTGTCTGTGAATCCAATGAACAAATTTAAAAGTTTAGCTTTAGTATCCCCCTGAATGTTATATAATAAGATTTACAGCCTGATTTAAGCAGTTCTTACATTTTACTTCCAATTCATTTTTTTCCTTTTTATTTGAGTTGAGGGGAAAAGCAATGTTTTTGCCAGTTTCCTAAAACACTGGAACTTGAATGCCTGTCTACAGGAACTGTCATCTTGCACTTGAACAAAGATTGTTCCTTTTTTCTTCTGACATATCCTGAAAACTCTAAGCCTTTGAATCATGCTGTGTGCATAGCTTGGTTAGTCTTCCTCTAAAATGAGGTCTAAACTGACTTTTTCTTAGGTATTTTTTCCACCTTTCCTGATTCATTCTGCAAATATTTATTAAGCACCTCTTCTGGGCCATACACTGAGGGAGCTTTGAACAGTGAAGGAACATGAACTTGTCTCCCCATTGCACACTTATTTAACTCTTTCCTTTCCTTTATCTCAAGCATCATTTCCTCAAAGAAGCATCCCTGACCCCCTAGTCTAGGTCAGTCATCTTCGTTGTATAAAAACCTCGATCTTTACTTTGTAGAAATGATTACTCACTTATTGGTTCTTTTACTAATGCCTGTCTCCCCAGCATAAGAACAGGAACCGTGTCTGACTTTGCTCACCAATTTATTCCAGTGCCTGGTCCGCACTACCACTTAGTTAATTGGTGGACCTACTGGTGAGTGATCAATGAATGGATCTAAAGAAGCATCATTTCTTCCCTCCACAAGTTCATAGCATGTTATAGGAAAATAAGCACATCTGGTTAGGGAAAGCAGATGAGACTAGAGAGTTAAGTTTGGGATAAAATGATAAACAGCCTGGCTAAGGTGTTTCCTCGTTCTCTTGTTGGCCACACAATGGTAGGGTTAGTATTTTAGGAAGCTCCCTGAGGTGGCAGGATGGAGGGCAGCCTGGGAAGGGGAGGAGTCAGAGGCAGGAAGTGTGGGGAGTGCTTCAGTGGCCCAGGTCACGATGATGAGGTGTAGACAAAGGCAACAGCTGCAGAACAGCAGGAGCAGAGGGGCTGAGTCACAGCACCTCAGGCATTCCTGTGCTTTCTTAGAAGATTAATACCGGTTGCAAGGAAGACCCTTTAAAGGACAAGCCCCTTCGTATAGAGTGGGGCTGGCTTACAAAAACTCCCTGACCCAGGGTACTCACACAGCAAAATTATCCTTGACCGGGAGCTGGTCCAAACTTGGATTTGACACATGTGGCAGTATCAGCAGAATGACAGGTTGCTATTTTTCTTCCTGGTCATTTTTCAGACAGTTTTGGAAAGGTTGAAATTCCAGATTTAGTCAGACAGTCAACCAATATTTATTAAATCCTGGTGGTATACCAAGCATCAGGTACAGAAGGATTAGAGAAATGGATGTGGATATGGCCACTGTCCTTGCAAAACTTAGTACCTAATGAGCCAAACAGGGCAACAAACAAACAACTGCAGCTCCGTGTGGTCCGTGTTCTGACAGCAGAGGCATAAACAGCTGGGGGCACACCTGGGTGTGGCTCGTGGATCCCAAGTGACACGTGGTCCCAGAGGACGTGGGATCTAAGCCATGAACCCAGTGAGGAAAAGTGGTAATCAAGGGAGAAGGGGAAAGAAGTATACACTAGGCAATGGGGCCAGCATGTGCAGAAACTCATAGACAAGAGCACATCACATGCAAGAGGGATTCTGGAGCCTGGAACGGAGGAGACGAGTGGCAGGAAAGCACAGGGGCAGGAGGTGAGGGAGAATCTGTAGAGTTAAGCAGGACAGGGTCATGTAATGCCTCCTAATCCACATCAGGAGTATGACTTTCTAGTGAGGATAATGGGAGGATGAGAGACCTGATTGGTGACAATGTGGAGGATGCATGTAAGGAGCTGGAGACAGGAGGAAAGACAGTGCCAAGGCTGAGGCATGAATCTGGGCAAGAAACGATGGTGGCCTCACACTCAGATAGTGGCAAAAGGGATGAAGAGTAACAAATCGACATGAAAGATATTTAAGAGGTCCATTTGTCAGGCTTTGAGGACTGACTAGGTGAGAAGGGGAGCAGAGATGAGACATCAAGGACACTTGCATCACTGCAGGACAGGGGGGTCTTTCACTGGGCATGGCACACAGAAGGCGATTCGATTTCATGACAGAGCAAAGATGGTAAATTCCATATGAGGTGTGTTTGGGTAAGAAGTGTCCCTGGCACATCTTAAGGGAAATATTCAGCTGTCAGATCAATGGATCTAGAACTAAGGACAGAGATTCACTCATCTTTGTAACCCCCCTTGTGGGTCATCCTTTCCATGTTATTACAACAGTAATAACACAGGCTTCCAAGTCAGGCCAGACGAAGGCTTAAGTTTCTCATGAGCTGTGTGAGCTTGGACAAGTTATATTACTGAACCTTTCTGAGCTTAATTTCTTCATCAAATACCTACTTCATAGGATCTGGGGAGAAAGAAATGAAATAATGCTTGTAAGGCCCTTAGCCCCAATCAATCTCTAGCGCTGGTGGTGGAGGTGGTGGTGGTGGCGGTAATGTTGATGGTGGCAGCAGTATCATCTACCCTGGAAATGTAGATTTGGGAACCATCGGTGTAGAGATGTATTGAGAACCACCGGAAGAAATGATAACGAGAAGAATGTGTAAAAGAACACCAACATTGAAGGGATACGTAAAAGGCACACGCGATGGAGAGTGAGAAGTGGCCAGGGAGGTAAGAGGAAAATGAAGAGTGTTGTGACTTCATGGAATCCGAGGGAAGAGAAGGTTTCAGGAAGAGGAAGTTGTCAGTAAGGTAAAATTTTACCCAGGTATTAAGAAAGGAAAGGGCTTTAAAGTGACATTGAATTTGGGGACAAGTTAGCATAAGTGATCCCTGAGACAAAAGTTTCAGTAGGAGAGCAGAGATAAAAGCAAAATTGTAGCAGGTTGAAAGAAGTTACCAGATACAGATCGCTACTTAACATGCAAATACTTTTTATTAAAAGCAGTGCAGGTCAGGGGCATGAGAACGTAGTTAAAAGTGTGCTCTGACTATAGAGATTTGATTTTGCCTCAGGGCTCTGGTTCAGTGTGTAGCAAAAAGACCTTCAGGGCCTAGATTTGGATGCCCCGTTCTAGTTCTTTATCGGACATTGTCAGGTGCTGGCAAAAGAAAGGGAAAATAATAATTCTAAAGTCATTTCCTGTAGAGGAGACTTCTTGAATGCACCATCCAAGAATAATGTGTTTATTCTGTTCTCAAGGCTTTTTTGACAAAAATTAAACCCTGTATAGCCTCAGTAGCAATTTTCTGCATTGCGTGTATATTCACTTGGAGAATTCATTTTCCCATTTAGAGCATTATAAGGTCTCTATCAAGCAGAAACTCTGACAATAGCCTACATCTCTAGGCCCCATTTCAGGGTCTTCTCAGTGACTTTTGTGGATTTGAAAGCAGCCTTGCCTTCCCTCCATTAAAAGACAGAGCACAGGGATTTGGAATTGGCACTCAGGATTTACTTATCCTTGCATCGACATTTTATGTGATCTGCATTGGGGCCTTTACCCTCAAATCAAACAAGGTTTATTTCCTCCAAACACACACACACACACACACACACACAGGCACACACCATCGAAAGCCTTTCACTTGGAAATAGCATTGAACAAGTAAGGGGACTGAGGCATCAAATGATTTATTTTTAGAAAAGAGTGTACGATGACATCACTGATCAAGCTAGAGCCAAGTCCCACGCTGAGAACTATACCCATAAAAGACCAACATTGCCTTTTTAGCCAGGGCTTTCTGGTAGTCACAGCAGTCTCCAATTTTCAGCAGCATCTCAAGGGGTTGACTTGCAGCAGGTGATTCTTATTGTGCAGTCTCAAGTTTGAGAACCACTGTGCTAATTCCTTGTTTAACAGAGCCATGACTAGAGCCAGACTAGTTGGGTTCAAATCCTAGCTTGGCCACTTACTACATATGGGCAATTTACTTAATCTCTCTGTGCCTCAGTTTCCCATTTTGTATAATGAGACAACAGTAGTATCAATTGGCAGGGTAGAGGTGAGGGCAACGGAAACTAACATGTCAGGTATTTAGCACTGGGTATGGTCCTTAACCATTGTTTTTCCACTTGCCCTTCAATAGACTGAGGATGATAATGGTACTTGCCCTAAAATGTGTTAAAGAGGCTGGCATGAGCTGATGCAAGTAAGTGCTTAGTTGTCGTTATTAAACATCTCCCTCCATTTAGTTCATATCTTAATCAAATGTATTCGGAAATCAGGATAGCTCCTGGGCTATGTCATCAAAACTTGTGTGCATCTTAATGGTGGGCCATTCTCCCATGATTTAGTCCCTATTTATTTCATTGTCTTCAGTTTTGAAGTTGTGTTTGTAACAGTCCAAAGCATGTAACCCAACTCCACATGGAAAAGAGGTGGGTGAAAAACCTCCCAGGTGTTCAGAAGATGACTAGTGGCTCTCCTCTTATGAAAATACATAAGTTGGATGAAATAACTAACTTCAGGGGAAACCCAACAATACTTACAGTTTCATTACTCCAACATCCATAGCCTTGATGAGACGAGTCACAAAGAAGGTGCACATTTGCCCTTCAGTAACCTTAGTGCCTCAGTTCAGCTATGCCAAAGTGGTAACTAGCTTTATGTCTATATATCTACCTATTTACCCACCTATCTCTCTCTCTCTCTCTCTATGTATATATATATATATATATATATATATCCACATATAGATATATGTCTCCTTTATGTGTAAAAGATGTATATAACCTATTACATGTGGTGCAGTGTTCTTAGCACTTTAGATAATAAGATATTTAATCTCTACAACTTTATCATGTAGTACTAGTATTGTCACTATCACCCTTTTATATTAATATATGAGGAAACTGACACACAAAATGAGTAAGAGACTCAAAGATCAATCGGGTGATGAAAGGCAGATCCAGGATTTGGACTCAGGTAGTTTGGAGCTGGAATCTATGTACTTAACCATCACTCAGTAATGAACACCTGAGATTATCCTAGAGGACACTCAACTCAGGGCTTCATTTTATGGACAAGGGAATAAATGTTTAGGAGAATTCTGACCTTTTGAGCAGCCTCACATACCTAGAAACTTAGTTATTTCTGTTTTTCTCAGAAATGCACCAGTGATCTGGGTGAGAGAAAGCTTAGCAACAAGGCTAATTTTAAGTACTAAAGAGTGAAAAGGGGTTTGTTTTGAAAATGCTCTCCAACATTTTCAGCAACCAGTGCTGTGAAGCAAGGCCAAATTCAGAGTTAAAGTGAACATAAATAAAAAGATAAGTCATTTTATATCTTCTCTATAAAGTATACATTTCTAAAGAAAAGATGCCTTTTATGTAACATCTATATTTTCAGGAGAAACCTGGGCAAGTTAGGGGCAGAGCATGATAGAACAGAGACACCTACTGGTGAGAACAAGCCTCACTTCACAGATTTCTTTTTTTTTTTTTTTAATTTTTTTAATTTATTTCAGCATATTATGGGGGTACAGATGTTTCTGTTACATATGTTGCCCTTGCCCCCACCTCCCTCCCTAAGTCCGAGTTTCAAATATGTCCATCATTTGGGTGGT